>CAEMYA010000092.1:6577272-6620591 GCA_903131615.1 Diplodus sargus
TTTTCCGTTACGGCTTCTCACTCACTCACTCCAACAGAGAGCAGAGAAAAGAGAGAGAAAGCTGCTGCCTGATTCCAGATATTGGGACGGAAAATGATCACAAGACCCGAGATGTGTCTGCCCAAGCCCAAGGAAAATAAGCAGATGGCTTATGTTTTTATGCACTGAACCCCAACTGTCCCACAATCAGTCTGCGACCGACGAACTGCAGCTTACAACAGCTTTGTTGTTTGAGACGCAAACTTTCACTCCAATTTCTTTTTTTCTCAGTCCTCTTCCGAAAGCAGTCAAACACACGTCGATGCAGAGTTACACTCGTCTTTGCCTGCAGGAACATTTCCTCCTTTTTCCAACAGATTTTCTCGATCACGACTCCGAGGCCAGGTCGGGGATTATTCACACCCTTCTTCCCCCACGGGCTGTTTGGTCGGACGCACTTTGATAGCTAAGCCGGAGAAGTCGCCTTTACTTGCGCATGGATGCCGGGATGTATTTACTGCATGTGGTCGCAGTGCACTGGCATGTGAAGGGAAGTGTTAGCTGTGTATTTGCCGTCACCGTGGCTGTGTGTGCTGGTGTGTACGCAACCCTCACAGCCCCGCTCTGCCTCGCAGGACAACACTGGAGCCATTATGGGGAGCCATGTGTTTCTGATTTACCCAGGCACAGATTAGAGGGAGGCGAGGCAGCGGTTGCTGTCTGCTTGCCCCCGGGCTCGTCTGATGTGGCCAGAAAACTGGACATCCATCAGTGCTGGACCCCTCCGCCGCCTTCGGGCCCCCTTCCCACCTCACATCCGCCCTGATGACACCCAAAAAATGTAAACACTGGAATTTTTGTCAGTCGAATTCTTCCTCCTTGACCTACATACGGCCCCAAAAAACACCAAGCTGTCCCTGCTGTATTCTTGACAATGCGTTTGCTTAATCATAAACACCGTTGCGGCTCCGGCGCGTGACCACAGAAGACAAGGGGTTTGTGTTTGTTGTTGCCGCAGTAGTGTGAGACTTTTGACCTCCGCGGGGGAATTCTCTCATGACTTGCCTCCTTCTGGAGAGGTCAGAGGTGAGCAACAAGTCTACGCCGTGTGAGTGTGAAGAAACCACAAATTGCTCAAGGACTCTTTGACAGCTGTGTGTCACAAAAGCAGCCCAACCCAGACCGGGGACTCTCAGTGGTCAACGGGCCGCCCAGAAAAGCAAAAGCAGTTGTTCAGTCACATCATTCACGTCCAAGAATTGTCAAAACTTACTTGCAGTATATTTTTTAAATTACAGCAACACAAAAATCAGATGTGACATTCAATGAAATCCGACTGAAATCCAAATTTGCCGCTCAGACGCTGTTAATTGACATATCCTCTGTTTTGGGGTCTTTCTATTAGAATTGCTAGTCAATGCAGCTTGAGTTTCTGCAGGTTTGTTTTGTTTTGAGTTAGGGTTAGGGTTCGGGTTAGGGTTATCTGTCCAGAAGTGGTCATTATCATTGTTGCTGCAGCCAGCCTTTCATCATTTTTTCATCATCCTTTCCAATGAGCCAGATGGTGTTTAAAACAACAATGTAAAAGTTTTATCCTCTCAGCCGTGTGGATGCAAATTGCATCATAATACCGTCTTCATGAAAGGCATCCTGAAGTCTGTATAAAAACCACTCACATGCCAAGTACCCCGAAAATTGCCTCCAGTTCAAGAGATGTTGAGATTTTAAACAGCAAATAGAGAGTAGGTCTGTGCTCAGACAGCAAAACAGTTTAGGTCTGATTATTGGGATGGTGAATTGAGTATTCAGATCTTTTACCCAAAGGAATAGTTGAACCTGTCCTTCTTCTTGCCCAGGGGTAGATAAACAAGATACAATTTTCACATCCGATAAAGCATAAAGACTGGAAACAGAGGGAAACAGCTAGCCTGGCTCACTCTATGCCAATTGGCACATCCAAAACTCACAAAAGACACGTTACATCTCCTTTTTTGTGATCGATAGAAAGTGTAAAAATTCAGTTTTACATGGGTTGATATTCAGGACTTTTTCTGACCAGTGCAGTAACGTCCAGTTCATATCAATTTTCTCATCTAACTCTTGGCAAGAAGTGCATTTGCCACAGTCATTTCTGCATGTAAAAGTAAAAGCACAACGTGAATGTCCAGAGGTTTTACCAGAATGCACTGAAAGTAAGTTGCTGTAGCTGGTCAAAGAAGAGGTACTTTTAGCTATTGCTTACTTTATTTTGGGTTGCTGATATTAATAAATCACAAGATTTGTTTGCATGTAAAACATTCATCTGCAGAGAATACGTAGAGTATGCAGAGTACGTCATGACTGCAGCAGTCAAATGGATGTAATGGAGTTAAAAGGAGACCATTTAGGCTTTTTATTTCATTTCCCTTTCCTTCAGTGTTTTGTACACTGTAGGTTCTTGTGCATGTAAAAGATCTTAAAAGTTCCAAAGGTCAAAGTCCGCATCAACAGAAGCTCTTCTCTCCCACAGAAAACACGGCTCCTGAAACACCTCGTCAGTAGTCTCGCTTTTAATTCTGTCACGTTGTGACATCAAACCATGTCACACATTTGCATAATTCCTGCCTAGCAGCTAGTTTGCCACATAAGAATTAATTTAGCACAGCTGCTCTGTTGTTGTTAGCAGTGCTGGTTCAGGCGTGGGTGAGATGACCAATCAGAGGAGACTGGGTATTCAGGAGGGGGCGGCCATAAAAAGACAGGAAAAAGCCAAAAGGTGTTTCAGACAGAAGGGGGATGCAGTGACGAACATAAATCTTTTCTGGTAGAGACCCAGGGTAAAATGATGAACCTGAAAATGACTATAAAATGGGACCTTTAAACATGAAGTATGGTAGAATTATAAAGTGGCATAAAATTCAAATATTCAAACCATCGAGTCTCCTGTGCTTGATGTAGGATTTTTGAAATTGCACTTCAGCATTGTACGGGAATAAATTAAGCCAGTTACGCCCTACCACCAAGGAGAGATGTCAGGTACTGTATTAAATACCATTCCAAAAAATCTGACTCAATAGGCCGTAATGCTGATAAAAAAAAAGCAGCAGCCGTCTCTCACCTTCACCATCAACATTACAAAGACACTGCAAAACAAGGTCACTGGCAGCGAGCCGTCCTCGTCATCCGTGCCTGTGCAGCACACATCGTCTGCCAAGGCCGGCAGCCTTCTGCGGCCTCCCTGCGTGGGGAAAATTGGAGCCACTTATTTTAGGTCGTAGGTTCAAGCCGACCACAAGGCTAAATCAAACTCGGTGACGTTCTCATTTACTCCGGAGCTGTAAATTTGCTTACAGTTGCTGTCACGCAAAGACGTCTCACTCCATTAGGACTCATTACCAGAGTCGCAGCCAAGAGGGACAAATCATGACAGTAAAATGCTGTGAATTAACAATAAATAAACAGTTTGTCTTTCTGTGAAGAAGCTCTCCGTAACACGAAGAAAAACACTGGGACTTGTTGTTTTGTGCTGGGCAAACGCAGTTCTTCAAGTAGGGGAAATAGTTTTGAACCTCCACAAGGTTATGTCCACTTACTGTACAGTATGCAGCGGAGCACACTCATTAGCATTGTGTTCTTATTGAATGAAGCCCTCCACATGGCCTTCAGTTCTTTCAGCGCTGCCTCTCTTCTTTATGGGCAGACCCGAGCGCAGCATGCAGACAGGCACCAGGCTCCCCCCGAGTTGCCCCGAGGCTCCAGACAGATAACACCCACACACACACACACACACGTGCACACACTGATGCAACTGTTTGCACTCAAAGTCATATTTTTTTATTCATCTCCTTAAACATACAAATACTTTCCCATCACAGAGAAATAGACACTGGAGCCACACATCTTAAGAGAGCAGACACACAAACTTCAGCATCCCGCTGGCCAGTCGGCAGCATCCGGTGCTTTGGAGAAACAGGAAGTGTGTGTGTCTTTATGAGAAGCTCTCTGAGGGAGGCAGGATTACAGTGAGGTGTTTCAGCTTTTGATCTTTTTGCCAGCTGCAAGTGTGGCATTTTGCTAAACTCCAACTGGAAAAAGTTGCCCAGTTTCAAAATTTTTTGTAAACATCATCATCATCTACTTCTCTGTCCCGGTTATAAACGACTGCGTTTTCCCCTTTGTCAGCAGATTACTAATATCAACATCCCCCTTTTTGGCACGCACTATGTGATGTAAGCTGAATTTGTAATTGTGAACACACATGGTATGCATCCACACGTATAGACAGAGGAGTCAGCCACAGAGAGATCACCCCACCCCCACTGCTCATTGTGCTTTCTCCCGTCTTTCTCCAAATCGAGTTTTTTAAGCTCTGTAGAGGCGAACATACGGTGCATTGTACGGAACACAAACATGCCAAAGTTAAGCAGAAGTGTTCAAGCCTGCAGATTTATGATGGCTGCCAAAGGGGAGGAAACCCTTTTAAAAAAGGGAATTGTTTTACTGCCATTTGACACATAATCTCAAACACAACGAGCGCAGGACTCTGAGCTGCAGACGTCCGTGTCTGGAAAAGATAGAGACAGGGAGATGGTTTCTCCTCAGCATTCCAGGCAGGAATGGTTTATTTTTGTTGGAAACATAATTGTCTGTGGCTAGGATTTGGAAGTACACTTTACCCGCCAAACTGCCAGAGAGTGTGCATGCGGGCGTGAGCGCCCTCTTGTGGTGACCTGACGTACTTGCCATTTCACAACACAGAGGAACAAACTTGGAGGGGAGAGATGTTTTCCTCTTCCAGGGTGTTAACACTGTGCAAATGTGCTGTGCTGTCATGAGGTCTGATTTCATACACAGCATGAGTACACAATGGAATCAAACATGGCTTCTCATGCAACTGCGACACGGTGAGAAAGAAAGAAAGAAAGAAAGAAAGAAACTGGAGGTCTGTAAAGTTGTCACATTGTATATGCGCCTGATGTTTTGGTGTGCTAAACTACTATAGAATATCATAATACAAAGGTGAAAGCTAAATAAATATGTCCTAGAAAAAACCTTTTCTTGACTAAATCCTGAACTATGCAGGGCGCGGCTTTATAATTAGATTAAATTCTGCATTAGGATTAAATGAATAATTGGTACTAAATCCACTAAATAACGGCCAGCTACCTAATTCATACTCCAAACAAATAGGGGGCAGCATATCACCACAGTAACCGGTAACTGCTGCAAATTGTAGCTGCTGTCAGTTAGTTAGCTCAGTTAGCCATGCAGCTAGTGGTCCGTAGCTCAGAACATCAGGGATGTGTTGGTATTTAAACTGCTAGCACATAGTAGGACAGGCCCGGGCTAACTGATGTTTGCATGTTAATCCCAACACCACAATATATAGATGTCATGACGTCACGTCAAAATTGCTCTTTTCTCACATTCTGTTAGTAGTTTTAGTTATTTTGAAATGTGTTTAACTAAAAATCTTACCTACATATTGCAACTTTAACAGACGTGTTTTGCAGCTACAGGATCTAAAGTGAAAACAATTGGGTTAATAAATCCTTAGTTATGCACGTATTAACTTATTTACAACAATACATAGCAATTGCTACATAATCCAAATAAACACATTCATGAGTCTATTACATAAATACTTATATTGTCTTATTAACACATAATGTTAATAAGAATCTTACAAATGCTTGGCAATTAACCAATGCTAATTGCAAGGACTTTCATATGTATTGCCTGTTAATGGTCATAAGGAAAAACAGCAAGCCTGGATGTCATCGGTTTAAAAATACCCTCAAACCTTCATGTAAAAGCATACTTACAATGATGGGGCACTTTTAAGATTTATCGTAGTATTGTTTTTGGGCAAGCTAATTTTCAATGGCAGTGCTACAGGCACATTTAAATAGCGAATTTACGCTAGCAGTTAATGCTAGCGTAAATTCGCTACTTTTTAAAACACTAAGAAGGCTCGACACAACATGAAACTTTGTTCGTAGTATCACCACGGTCTCTACACATGAACACAAGCATTGAAAACATTGTTTGTGCACACAGAGTTTACTAAAACTAAATCTTAAAAGTTTTTCGACGTAATTATTCTTTTACATGAAGGTTCGACTCATATTCAATCGCAAATAAAGCCTAGGTTGTTTTTTGGCAAGAGTTTCACTTTAACATTAAAAACGATTACCGATTCGTATTGGTGAACCCCTAATATTTACATTTACAATGGATCACATGTCTGCTTGTATGTAAAAAAGGCTCATACAGAATTATCAGAATCCCTGCAGTCTATCCCTTCAAATTGAGCTATAAAGTAACTTATATAGTATCTTCCAGTGTAGTGTTTTGTAGTGTTTTTATGTTGGAGGAGTTAGAAATGTTCCATCAGTTAAAACGGACATGTGAGGAATCCAACATGATTCAAAATGGATTTATTTTAGTGCATGAGTTTCTTCATATTTTCTATGAGAAAAGGGAAAAGTCTTTCTTTTTTTCTTTCAAGGACATCTGTACAAATCCACTTCAGGTAAAATTTGCATTTCAGCAGCTATGACAGCGTGGACGCCTCTCAGTGGCCATCCACCACCTGCGATTGAACTGTGTGAGAAAAAGTGATAACAGCACAGATGCTTTGGTTTTTGTGGACCCCCAACGACATCTGATGTGGAAGAAACTATAAACTACAAAACCAGGGGCTGTTGAAAAAAAACAAAACAGCCTAGCTAAGAATACAATAAAATTATAATTTACATATGGGCAAGTTGGTTAACTAGTGACTTGCTTTTCAGATTATAAAGAATCTTTGATCAGAAAACAGCAAGAAACAGTGAGAGAAATCTGACACAGGAGGGCACTGCTCCCCTGTGGGGGGTGGCCGTGGTCTTGTCCGGCTTGAGAAATTGTCAGAGTGGATTAAAGGGTTACATATTGTTGGCGATAACTTAGGCGAAAGCACTCAGAGGTCTTAGTTTGTCATCGAAAAATGTGGGCCTTCTTGGTGCTCACTCTTGCCCTTTCTGTTAGAGCATCAGACTCCACCAACGACACGGCAGCTGAAGAGGAGCTGGTTATAGCCAGAGGTAAACTGCTGGTGAGTACAGAGAGGAGTATGGACAACATGGATGACTGTCAAATCTTCATATCTTGTCATGACCGTAAATGTTTTGTGTTTTCACAAGTGGAAAAGGGCATTGCGCATGTAATGGTGCCGTTTTTATTTGGATCACATATGAAGAAAGCCAGTTACGTTAGGAAATGTCCAATTCCCCACACAACATTAATTTACCTTTATGGGCTAAAACTGTAGTTCTCATCTGAAATTGAAGTGAAACTATCAGAAAAGCTCAGAATTAATTAATTTCATGTTATCACTTGTAATTAACATTCACTTGTTGTTGTTTTTTGCTTGTTTCTTTACATATCTGAAAAAGGCCAATCACTTGTTAAAATGCCCAGTTCACATGTGACATCATTATATTTTCACACAATAACATTTTAGTAAAGAAAGAAAATATCACGTGTGACGGTTCCGCGAGGGATTGCTCCGTAGTCTGAAACGAGATACCCATGAAGAGATGACAGGGGGGGACGCGGTGACAGCATAGAGTGAGCAAATGGGAAAATGATTATGATGGGGGATAAGCCAAGTGTTGTCATGTCGGTGTGTATTCTGCGGGACCTATTCCTGTCACCTTTGATCACACATAAGAACGAAGCGTGCACAACGCTATTTGTCATGCTGTCTTTTAACAACTGTCTGTCGTCATCCCCTGCAGGCTCCCAGTTTGGTCGGATGAGGCATAAAGAAAATGCCCGAGCTCCAACATTTTCTCATGGAGCGCTGGGCTTTATAGTATCCTTTGTGCTGGAAAAGACCTGAATTCCACCCCCCAAAAAAAACACCCCAGATTTTCTCATGACCCCTTTAGTAAACAAAACAAGTCGCCAAGGCCAGTGCCAGCTCTGTGGGCTTTCCGAAACTCTTACTCCTCCAAGTTTGGAGTCTAAAAATATTAAAACTGATGTAATGTTTCTTTACTCCTACCTGTTGTTTCCCTTGATCCGTTGCTTCCCCGCGCAGCCACAACTTGGAATACGACTCATCGGAGGAGAAGAACCCGCGCCTGATATTCTATAACGAAAAGGACGAGGTTGTAAAGGTGAGATGTGAGCCCGGGGATCTTTTTTTTTTTTTTTCACTCCTCCGCCTTGTGATGGAGCTTATCCGGGGTGAATGTCAAGACACATTCATGTAGGGAGGTTTTTAAGACTGCCGCATCCGATATCAGATCCTGTGTCAGATACCGAGTCGAGAGCGAGTGTGTTCTAAAGAGCGAGGCAGAGTTACACAAAAATAACAGATGGCAAGAGAGATAGAGAGTCAGGGAGCATTTAAATCAGGGGTTTTCTGACAGCTTGGTAATATGTGTTGTCGTGAAAAAGACGAGTTGGTATGAATGCTGATATGGTCTTTGAACGGTTGTGTGCCCTGGAATTGCAACCGTTCAGTGTTTCCCACACTATTTTTATTTTTGTCAGCGTGGAAAAGCCCCTGAACCTGCATTTTAGGCCAGAATGGGACAATAAAACTCTCCGCTGAAACCAATAAATGTCTTAAGTGTAAGCCTCCTCGAAAATGCGTCAAAAAAACATCCACTGCTGTAAACTTCTCGCGGACTTCAACGCTTTTCACGAGGCTTTCACCTTTGGGTTTTCCCTCGTAAAGCTCGCGCAGGACTCACGCTCAGGGTCTGATATTGTTTTCGTCTGGCATTTCACAACGCGGGCGCCCTTTGAGACTGTGAGTATTATTGAGCGAATTATTGAGCAAATGAATGAAAACAAATGTTGCAGGAGGAAATCTCCATATCAGCAGAGACTAGAGAAGTTTAATAAAAATCCAATTTTGGGAGACCAAATGAATGCATCAGTCTAACAGGGACTCAGAAAAAACACTGTAAGTTTGCAAACACATACTCCCCTGCGCAATTTACACTGCATCACTGCTTCTAAGCCCTTAACCCTGTGTCCAAATGTGTGTGTGTCTGTGTGTGTGTGTGCTCCCTCCCGACTCGTCAGACTGTTCCCGTGAAGAAGATGAAGGCGGACGAGATCAGCAGCCTGTTAGACTCGCACGGTTTCTACAAGAGGTCCAAGAAAGGGGAAGAGGTGCCAGAGGAGTTCCAGCACTTCCCCCTGCGCGCCCCCAGGGACGAGCTGTGACGACTCCTTGTGGCCGAGCTCTGCCGCTGCACCCCCGGCAGGCGCGAATGACGAGTGGGGCCCCAAGGCCAAAGCGATAAGCCAGGCACCACTCTGAGGGAGACGCTGGTCGGGGGCGGCGAGCAGTGCGTTAGTCATTTCTGTGTCAGTGTGTTCATGTGCTGAATGCATTAAAAATTAAGGCTGTAAAAAAACACCACAATAAATGATATGAGTGTATCAGTGCGTTTAATGTGTCGCCTGCATTTAATAGGCTACTATTCACTTGTAGTGGTATATAATAAAAAGATAGCTGAGTAAACAATTTGTGCACACACTTAGGATGGAAATCTGAGTGTTTTATTTGTGGGGGAGAATGATAAATATATTTATCCGTGTACTTTAGTGAAATAAAAGGGGATTTCTTAGCTTTACTAACTATGCATCGCTCTTGTTTTCATCTTGGTCCCTGTTGTGCCCCCGCAGAGCTTAAACAACTGTTCGATTCTCTAATTTGATCAGCAAATTCACTGATCGTCACATACGGCCGCTAACTTCCTCACAAACTGCCACGCTGCTGTCTCAGCCTAATCCCCAGCCCGCCTCCCTCCACTCTAATCTGATTAGCAGTGGTGTCTGCCAGCACGCGTTTGAGTGTGTGTGTGTGTTTGTGTGTGTCCATTTGTATCCGTGCCTCTGTGCATTCGTGTACCTGTGTGACTGAAACACAGCAAGGATTAGCAGCAGGCGCGAGGGACACAAACAAACACCGATTTTTGGACGGTTACGCTTCCTGACTTCCTAGGCTCGGTCATGGTCGCCGGCTCTACCCACAATGCCTGTGTTTTACTCACCTGTTCCCGAGAACCTGCAGATGGGCCTGGCCTATATGGGAGGCTCCGTGTTCACCAACAACCGCACGGCAGACAGCGACTTCAGCAGGGAGCAGGAGGACGCCTCTGGTTGGTTTACTACTGTTTGTATAACCTGAGGTAGCATTGTGGAATACATAGTGTCATGATTGCATGTGGAAAATATGTGTAACTGACATACATTCAGCTGACTACAAGGGGTTGACAAAATAACGTGAACACTCCAGATGAACTGCTTTAAGTGTAATCAAATTAATTACATTTGTCTTGAATGGTGCTCCTGCAGTTATTACTGTCTGTTTTGCCCTTTTTGAAGATTTTCTTTTTAATTGTCGTATGCAGCACTAAATGTGTGATGAACCATACATGTGATTATGTTAAATTAAGGATTCAGTCCTGTTTCACAAAACAATGTTTCCTCTAATGTAGGATTTCTCTGATATGATCAAATTGGGGGCCGAGGTAGCCTGAAGATTAGAGAACTGAGCTCATGACTGGACAGCCAGCACTTGCCCCTCCCCCGCTAGCACCACTGAGGTGCCCCGGAGCAAAGGCCCTTATAGGATAAATCCAACCTAAAAGGCAATTTCAGCGTAAAGTCGGACTGAGTTTTTGTGAAACCACACAATTAAACCATCATTGCAACATTCTCCTAAACAGCCCATGCATCCACTTCCAAGTTGTAAGCAGCTACACTGAAGATTTTAGCTATAAAAGGGAGTCTAATTAATGTCTTTTTCAAAACAATCTGGAAATCTCTGGGCCTCCGGAGACTTGGAATACAATGGACAAGCATTATGGAGCCATGTTGCAGTTGTTTATAAATCTCACGGAAATTTCTATCAGAATGGGGCTGATAAAATTATTCCTGATTTTTCCCATTTGGGTGAATTTGACCTTTAAATCCTCCTGTTTCAGTACAGTAGACTTTGGTTGAACGAGGCAGCATCCAGGTGTGAAAGTTAAAGTGTGCGAACCATCAAAGCAGACACTTGACAACCCAAGTGTCTGCTTTGATGGTTGTTGTGCTGAGAAAAGATTCATTTTGATTGTGCGGGTGTTCACAATAGTATTGGGAGTGATGGATTTCAGTCTTGACGTAAGCTATTTGTCTTGCAGTGGTCAACGAGCTGGTCTCCCACCTCCCCCTGCAGATGCTGCTGTACTTCAACATGTTTTATTTCCCCTGCTGGTGGTTCTCTGCTGTTTTCATGTTGGAAGTAAAGGTTAGTCGGCGGTTTACATTTTCACAGGTCGGTTGTCAGGTTCCATTCTCTTGGTCCAAATATATATCATTTGCCTTTTAGTTGTAATCTGGAGCCGAGTGTAAAAAAGGAATTCACAGTGATTTATTCGCAAGGAGCTCACTCATTGGACGGTTTTGATCCCATGTCATGTTGCATCACTGGTGTCATTAAGACAAAATAGCACAATCAGAATGTTTATTCTGGTTGCTGAGATGCTGCACTTCACTGCAATCAAAGGCTGTAAAAGTAAACTCAAGCCTATGAAAAATAATATTGACATTTTATGTGTTAAGAAGTTGTGCTATTTAAAAACCTTTGACTTTGGTGCCTTCTAGTGGTAGCAGAAAAAAAAACAAAAAACAAGACCCTGTTGGAACCTCTCACCCAACCAGGAACTTAATAGAGCTGAAGTATCACATACAGGGAGCCCGATTCACTGAGGTTATCTCATCCTTCTGTAAAGCCAAAACAACATGAAAAAATCTTTTGAAAGGCTCACAGCACTCTTTTATCTGTGTCTTTAGGTGCTGCCGACCACTAAATAAAGCTCAGTTTGAAGAAGGAAAAAGTGTTTTCATACCGTCCTGACATCCTGACATTCCAGCTCTGCTTTATTTCCAGTTCTATTATCTACCCGGGTACTACCAGGCTCTGCTCATAACCGGGATGATCCTCCTCACAGTCATTGAAGTGGTCCGACTTTATCTGGGCTACATTGGCAACCTTAAAGAAAAGGTAATTCAAACCAACATCCTCTCCGTGGAGGGGTTCTTTTGTGGACCGTCTCCTGAATAACAGAGCGGAGGAAATGGCTGCTTAAGTATTCTGCCTGCGTGTGTAAACAATCAGTTCTTGGCTACGACTGTCTATTGGGTTTGCGTGTGTGTGTGTTTTTTTGGACGCGCAGGTGTGTGTCTGCGCTTTCATGTGGATGCAAGTGAAGCACTCGATGCCTGACTGCTCTATCTCTGCATCGCGTCCATCCACCAACCCAAATTCTCCTTCCCCCACTTCTCTCCCTGTCATCAGGTGCCAGAGCTGGCAGCCTTCTGGCTCCTGTCTTTCATGTTCCAGCTGCCAGTGCTGCTGTTCTTCCTGACCGATGAAGGAATTATCATCCTGCCTCTGGAGAGGGCCGTCCACTCCCTCTACCTCCTCTTCCTGCTCGCCCAGATCCTGGCCTCCTTCCTGGCGCTCCGGAAAATGACCCGAAAGCTTACCTTGCTCTTCCACCTGCGGCAGTTTGGCAAGGTGGAGAGCCTCCACCACGCAGGGATGAGCCCCGTCTTTGGGCTGCATTATCACCACAGCGTGCTGCCCGTGTCACCCAATGATATGTACCATTAAAGTCCTTAAAATAACTTTACACTTTTTGATACTTTAGATTTGGGGTGTCTGTTCTGTTGTTCCTGATACCGCATCGTGAGCTTTAAAGGGACATTAAAACACATTTTCCTGATATCTGTAGTGCTGCTCATACATCTAAAATAACTGAAGAGAAAGTTGCTGAGTTTAGAAGATACCGGCTGTTGAGATGTCGGCCTTCTCGCAAATACAAATGAATATGTTGAATCTTTACATTTCTTTATGTTACATTTTCAAATCCATCTTGTGACAAAGCTGCACATATGCTCTGGTTTGGGGTTAGGCAAACATCTTTTGTGCTTAAATTATCTGTTTTGGTCACTGTTTTGAACTGTGGTCACCTTTGCTACACCACCATTTCCTCCATCTCCAGATATCAAAGTCAGGTCATATGCGTGTTAATTTGAACGTGCAATGACATTAGAAGAGATGTCAATATAGGACGGAGTCTGTGACGTTTTGGTTTGAGGAAACATAAACTTCTAAAACTTCATCCTGGAGACTGGGCTGAAAAAACTCAGTAGCAATGTATCTCTCCAGAATAATGACCCGGTCACCCGTCTGAACACACGGACCTTGCTGTGAGCAGTTTTCTATATTCTCTCCGTCGAGCTACACCCGCTAACCGTGCCACGGAGTAGAAGTTGAGTGCATTTAAATAAAACTAACTATTTTGTTTTTTAAAAAAACCTGCTTGATGTCTTTCTTCTTGTTAATAATAAGTTATAAAATATGCAATCAAAAAAGGATGAATTGAATGACTTGATGCTAGTGCAGAAATGTGTGTCCTGCCTGACTTCTAATAACTGGAATAAAAGACAATTGACAATTCTGAAAAAGAGAAAAAAGGCCTGTTTGATTTGATAGAAACACTGATGCCAAATCCAGACATTCGGCGCTTATGTCTAAAAAAAATATCTAAAAAACATCACTTTACCCTCGCTCTAAATGTCAGCAACCTGCAGCAATGTCAGCCAAACTGTCGTGGACTGATGTGCCTTTACAGGGTAATAGAGCAAAATACACCATCAAACAACAGAATGGGCTCCAAAATACGCAGCAGGGCATTGCCACCAGCTGCTTTTATCAAACAGCATTAAAGGTGTTTCATTTTTTTCCTCCTTCTTTAATGGTGATGGATGATGCAGGCTGCGGTGTTGGTGCAACACAATTGTTTTTGCAGAGGTAGATTCAATTTTTTTTGCCCCTGAGAACAGATTAGTGTTTGCCAGGTACGAAGCAGCCTGTTCTTTTGTTTCTGGAAGGAACAATGTGAGACTAACATTCAATCTATCCAATTTATCCTTAAGCCGTTCTACGGTATATAATATAAGTTTGATAAGTGCGATGCACCAACAAAATTGCTTGAGGCTCGCGGAGTGATAGATTTTAAACCAAACTGCAGCAGAAATGTGTTAAATATTTATGACCACACAGTGGCAGTCAGCGACCAGGAGAGGGATGGAGTGTCTGACAATGAGAACAGATTATCATGCAGCACATGCCCTGGTCAGGAAACCCTCGGGCAGCAGAATAAAGGTTAGGCATGTCCACACTTGTATATGATGTATTATTTGATCATCTATAAGTCGTGTCCTGTCTACAGGGAAATCGATTTCATAAAATGCTGTCTTCACCTTTTTTCTTCTCTTTGGATTTAAAATGTCACACTTGCTTTACAGCAAGCTCACAGCCGTTATCTGGTGCCCTATTCTATTTTATTTTTTCTGTTGAGAAATGATTTAGAGTGCTGTGCACTATGTTGTCAACAAGCTGGTTATGTGAGAGACACAGTTTCTGTGATGCAACATGCTTATCTGGTTGTACTTTACATTCAGGAACAACAAACCGCAGTGGCTGCTGCACTGTTCATGGACGACAGCAAATGGAAAAAAGGAAAAAAATCAGTTGAGGATGCAATGTATATTCACCACTTAAGTATATGTCGGTACTCAAAACATGCCCTGAACATGAGGTCACACATTGCTTTAAAGGCGACACATATTAACTTTTCAATGTATGTAGTGGTTTATCCTTAGAGTTAAAACCTGAAAGCTGAAAGCGTTTAAACAAATTTACCTTGACGTACCTTTTTCAAATTGGATCCAAATACGATTTCATGATCCCTTTAACCTCAAATAAAAATGCTCCACATTTTTCCTGTGTGCCTTGTGGAGTGAAAGAAGATGCAGCACTGACGATCCTACCACAAAGACAAAGTTTGAGAAACCACTTCTAACGATATCAGACATACATTATTTTATTTCCTCTATACGTGACTATTGTTATGCACTTTATTCTGGTATTGGCACGCGAAACATCCAGAGACTTCAGTTAATACACAACGCTGTTGCCAGGCTTTGAACACCTACAGAGAGAAGTAACCACATTACATCGATCCTTGCCGAACTTCACTGGCTAACTTTTGAGTTAAAAAAAAAGGCGCCCAATGACAGCTATATACCAAGAGTCTATCCGAAACCATAATGTTTTCCTAAACCTAACCAAGTTGTCTTCTTGCCTAAACCCAGTCAAACTACAACCATGTGACATCCGGTCCAGTTCGCCTTTCACTGGTATGTTGCAACAGTCATGTCGTTTTGGGAGTGTCTGGCAATCGACCTATTCTATCAGTTAGGCATGAGGATGTGTTGTTCCTGTGGCTAGCATCCCAGCTACAGACTACATTAGACTACATGAGCAATAATAATAATCACCATCACCAGGGAATGGTTGAACGATCACAGGGCTGCAGATCTCGTTGAAGTTTGGCTTCTTCAGCTCTGAGAAAAATCCTGAAGAAATCCTTTCATCATTGCTACGTCAACTCCGAGACCCTAGAATCCAACTGAACCGTCAGAGCACAGGCTGATCCCTGTGTCTCTTCTCCTCTTTGAATCTGAAAACCTCTCACATGATGGTGCACTGCATGGAATTTGTTGCAGCACATAACAGGAGGAGGGCCAAATGTTTGTCTTTTACGACTGGTCCTCCAGTGCAAACAGAGCTAAAGCTGTCCCATAACGGCAGACGTTCAGACGAGCGAAGTGCTCACGGAGAAGTCGCTTTCAACATGTTTTTCCTCTTCAGTGAAGCCAAAGAGGAAGAAAAAAATTGCAGACAGGCGCCGACAAAAGGGAAGCGAATCTCAGAAACACTGAGGCTGCAGGGGTCAGATCCACTATGTTCCTCTCCACACCGTTCTCATTTGCTGATGGTAATTATACCAAGGAGCCACAATTAATCATGTATTGATCTGGTGAAAATGCCTCTCAGAGCATCTTTCAATACTTGCTCGCCTTTATGCTTAACTGATCATATACCAAAAGAGAATGCACACCAAGCCCATGCCGCTCCTCCCCTATCCAGTCCAAGTATGAACTCTATTAGGGGCTGAGAGGAAGAAGGTTAACCAGCTTGTGGCAAAAAAAGCAATAGAAACCCCCCCCCAGAGACACAGCGGTCACATCTGAAGCAGCGCCTCGCACCTTTCGCCCTGTCAAATTGCCTTCCTTCGGTGAAGTGTGGTGAATAATAGCCTCGGATAATCTGGGGACGTAATGTTCTCTATCTCGCTAAACATATTGTTTCCCTCCTGCTTTCTGAGCGTCCTTTTTGAAAGTGTGCTCCCTTCAACTGCAACTTCTCATCAAGTTTTTTCTTCTTCACATCTACTCCAGAATGCAACGGCGGAGCAGCGTCGACGAGTCCTTCTTCACCTTAATTATGATTGGGTGCAGCTAAGAGGCAATCACAGAAAGGGTACTGACGAGACTCGGCAGCGGTTGGAATAAATATCCAAGGCAGCGACATCCTCAGTCCTCATTTCAGTAATCCCTCGTCGTGGAGAGCTAACCGGCCCTGCCAAGACACCTGGAAATGTTCCAGTCCTATTAATCTCAGGTGGTTACTATCGCCTTCATTCATAAATTTGTATCGTGGCAACTTGCCTAATACACACCAGGATTATTGTTTAAAGGGTTAGAATATCACCAGGCTTATCCTCGAACACGTTTGGCTCCCAGCCATACAGAATTTAGTTATGTTAAAGTTTGGATGTGTCTCTATACCACTGGAACCAATTACTACCGAGAAGTCCTGATGAACTTGTTTGCAATGAGGGCTTTCATCGCTGTGAGCAGCACAATTAATATTCTGTTCACCTTTATTGTATCAAGGTATAACATAGGGGAGTAAAAACTGTCTGCTTCAGCACTTATTTCTTTGGTACTTTCTCATATTAATTTTATTTTCATATTAATGCATTTTAATTTTCTTCCACCAGTTCTTGTTATTAATTTTTCCTTCCTAATTCTTCATTTATTTGTTTTTGTACTACTTTGTGTGAGCCCCTTGGCTTTTTTTTCCACCCCTGACAGCCCTATTTTCAGAATAATGCAAAACCTCATATTATAATTAATCCATTTGCCATCTAATGTATGTTCTTCCTTTATACATTTTTTGTGTATGGCTATGAGATGGCTAAGGAGCTACTATAAATAAAAACTGTAGTTAAAACAATCAAACTAAAGCGATCAACAGAATGTGAACGGTTTGGATGTTGTGTCCAAGTGGTCTAACCAGCTCGCCCCTGCCCACGCTGCCTCCTAATAGCACGTTGTACCTGAGGAGGCAACAGTGAGCTGCCACAGCCTTCAGTTGGCCCTCGGTCCAACGTGAGAGCAGCATAAGACGATTTAGGGATTTGTAGTCAGTGAGGGGAACAGTCATTGCAACAGTGGCTGGCGCTTTTGGCAAGTGACCATTATCACCACCATGAACATTCACACCCGACAACAGTTTGAAGTTTTACATTTCTTCTGTACTGGTAAGTAAGCAGATGTAAATGCTAACACTGGCTAAGGACTGTGTGTTTCCTTGTTTCTTATTACAGGACTGGACCACCTAACCTTCTGGTGCTATGCTGCCCCCAATTTGTCTGGATTATAAATTCAACAGGTGGTCAACTCTTTCATAAAGGCCCATTTTTAAGGTCGTCCTTAATGTTAATGTTAGGGAAATATTGTGTCTACAGCAAATTAACTGTCAAGGGACCACAAACTACCTTGTTGAAGTTGAAGATCATGATTGCAGTTAATAAAACAGTGAATGTCACAGGGGCAAAACCCGGTTTCCTGCATTAAAGTTGTAAAGTTAGCACTAGACATAAATCATAGGTGCAGAATCATCCAGTATGGCCATAATTCCTGATACGAGGCTACCCCTGCACCTCTCTTTAGTTTTATTGATGTATGATACAACTTTATTATCTGTACACACTGAAATTCATTTTGCATCCTTAGATCAAGAAGTTTACACACAGATCAGTCATACAGATACACATATGATGCATGTTCATAAAAGCTTAAAGGGATATTCTGGTGTAAGTTTGATCCGTGGTCTAACACACCGTGACACCAAGTAAGATCCCTCCTCGCGAGATCAAGTTTGCAGACCGCTAGCTTACGTAGTTTTGGCAAAAACCTCAGAAAAGACAGTACAAATAGGGTCCCAGCATATAGTTCGAGGCATCAGCGTCTGCTATCTTAGCCGGGTTTCTATCATGAACATAACTCACCACTCTCCTCCAGAAGCTTCCTGTTTTGGGGAAGCCCTGCGAGCCGATTACCGTAGAGTATGATTATTACTCCATGGAAATGCAATTGAAGTTCATATGTGTCTTACCTACCAGCTTATAATAGTTATTGTCGAGAGAGGACAGGGAAAAGAACGGAATTGAGCATTTCTAACCGCACTCGGTAATCGACTCGTCAGGCTCCCCCACAACAGGAAGTGGTGAGTGGTGAGTTGTGTTCTCTTTTCAATAGAAATCCAGCAAAGCTATCAGATGTTTGATGTCTCGAACTATGTGCTGGGACCCTATTGCTGGAGGGGGGGGGTTGCTAAAACTACATAAGCTAGTGGTCTGCAAACTTGATCTCTGAGGGGGGGTCTTGCTCTGTGTCATGGTGTGTTGGACCATGGATTAAACTTACACCAGAATATCCCTTTGAAGCACACCAAACAGTTCCAGATCTTATTTAGCAGTACACTCGTTTAGCAACAGCATAGACTGATGTATAGATTAATTCTTCAGCCCGTTGTGATTAAATTGGGTGATTTTAAACCTATTGGAGGGCAAAAGTTAGTCTTCTCCATTTGAAACATGTGAGGGGTCAGAGCAGGTACTGTTGGCAAGTCTGAGCATCGTGTTATGTGATGAGCGTTCTATGTATGGTGGCGTTTTAGCTGTGCAAACTAACTCGAGGTGAGGACAAAGGGTTCTTATGATTTGGATGAACCAGACCTTTAACTGAATCTTCTAAGACAATAGAGAAACTAATTAAACCAAGGAGACATCCACAGCTGATCAACCTCTGCATGGCCTCTGCTACTCCTCTGTAACCTGTTTCCATTAGCAACTGAAGGAAAATACTTCCAAGAGCATACCGTGAGCCTCAGTTGTGCAGGACTGTGGAGAGTGTCAAGCTGCGCGCCTACCCCCAAATCCTCTGGGACATTGTTCAATCTCTCTGACTCATTTCCCCAGATACGGCTGATAGAACAGGGCCTTACATCTGCAACGACGTGGCAATATGATAGCTGATGGGAACACATGTATGGCTCTAATATTTGATGGCGTCCTCATGCCCCGACCGCTTCCCCACTCAAATCAGAACAAGAGGATGTGCCTCTTAAGGTTACAGAATACATATTGCACAATTATGGACTCTGAGCGATATTGGGCCATGAAATTCAGATCTCATTCATAAGCCACTTACATTGTCTCCACCTTCACAGCCAGCAGGCTCTGCAGGAAATGTGACATCATACTGGCAGGCAGGGAATATTGAAAGTCGGACCAAAATTGGTGGCTGGATATTTTCAATTTGGGTCTGATTACCTGGGTGAGAGGGAATGGCAGGGCAATTCACTTCTCCAGTTGGTTTAAATGGCCACTCACCGTACAGTACGGATGAATATTTTATCAGGAGTGACAGTATTAAATCTGTGGAGCTTGATGACACAGGAGAATGTACTGCCTTCAGGGCAAACCACATAAAAGCTGTTATATTCAGTTCATGTTTTGTTTTATTATTTTTGCCATAATTTGAGAGGGTTTGGGATAGAGCCATTTGCATGGTAGCTGAAATTTGCACTTCACATGTGAGGTAGGTTATTTCACTCCAGGAGCAGGAATCTTTTTTTTTCAGGCTCGGTTTATTTGCAGGAAAAAGCAAAAGTACAGGATTTTTCTGTCCCCTCACCTGCAGCTGTTTGCACAAATTGGAAACTAGATTTTGGATGGTTCCTGAATTTTTCAAATGTAAGGATTTTTTCAGGTAACTAAAATGGTGGCATGTGCAAAAAAGATATTTACACGTCCAAAAACTAATTTCTTAAAGTGGCAGTTTCATGTGACTTGAATTTTAGTTTGAAACAAACAATACCCCCTGTAGCTGTCCATTTTACCATTAAGTACACCTTTGATCCCATTTTTTAACAGTGTACACACTGTTTATTTACAGTTTAGTGTGTTAGACTTACCAAAACTGCTGTCACTTTGTTACTACAGATTTTTTTAGAATCTTTTTGTCTCTGTCTTTTGTATAAATTCTATTTCTACTTTTCCTCTTATTTTAGTTCAACATACCTCTCATTATTTATTTTCACTTGGCCTGTTTACCTGTAGTAATTTCTGTAGTAGTAGCTTTCTTATCTGATCTTACATTGTATGATAAAATATGCACAGGACACAAACAATAAAACAAAAAAGTTTTAAGTATTAATTAGCCCATTGTGTCAGTCAGGTGTATGAACATCCAGACTTCAGTTAACATTATAAAACTCTATAAACTCTATAAAACTTCGGGCACCAGGATGGATCCCTTTTTCAGGATGAACAGACATGTAATAGTGTCATGGTCATGTTACATTTTACTTGTGTTCTGCATGTTTTCAAAGACTTTTTGCTGTCTTTACCATTTTTTCCTGTATTCTGATTTCCCTCCTCTTTTCTTGTGCTCCTCATCAGCCTCGTTCTCCCTCCACACCTATCCTGTGTCTGTTTAGCGAGCCCAGCCCTCCTCCCAGTGTTTTTTCCCTTCACTTCCTCACCTGTGTTTTTCCACCTCGTTTATCCAGTTTGTATTTGAGTCCAGCCTTTAGTTCAGCCTTTGTCCCGTCATCTGTTGAGTTTCCCCTGGGCTTGCCTTAATCCTAAATAAAACGTCACCCAACAATTTATCTACAGGGGTAGACAGACATCACCATGTGAAACAGAAGGTGTAGTGGAAATAAAGTGATGATTATGGATCGGGGAGGATGTTGAGGAACTTTCAGGCACCGTCAAAATCTATCGAGCTACCAGCTTTAATCATATTGTCAATCTATGTACGGTATGTCTCTTAAACATTATATGATCGAGTGTGTGTGAATGAAGAAAAATAACACTGGGAAGGTTGTTCAGCCCATTAAATAGAACATTTTTTAGGCAAAACAGAGACTTCATACTGAAATTTGGCAACACCTACATTCTTCTCGGCTCTGAGAAATCCAGCAGGGACTCTCGCCAGGAAACAAAGTCCCTCCATCCATCCAGCATTAGAAGTTGTAAATCCCCAACTATTGTAGATTAAATTTAACTGCGCCATAAAAGCCATCCATCTGCTTGTCAAATCCACCGGCCTTGTTGAATTGTACAAGTAGCAGTTATTACTGTAGCACTTAATGTGTGGGGAAACTGGGCCTATCTGAAACACAGTCGAATCGAAGGACACTGAATACAATAGGGAATCTAATATGTGCCGGCTTGGCTGCGTTGCATGTTAAGCCTGTGACCCTTCACTTAAAGGACAATCGCAACAACGTGTTTACCAAAGTGAGATAAATTACAGAGGGTAAGTGCATGACGTGCACAAGGGGAAAAAAAGCATCCCATCTCTGTTAAACAAGATCCGGCGGAGCCACTGTTTGCCCGGTTCTCATGGTCGCTGGCTGCACGACTGGTGAATGAAAAGTGAAAATACTGTCTGGAAATCTGTAACCAAGCATTTTGTCCAAAGAAACCTTGGCTTTTGTCCCTTTTGGCTGTCTTGGTGTTAAAATCATCCCCGGACTAGGCAGGTTTTGTTAACACAAACGCGCTGTGGTGAATTTACTCACATTACAATGCATGATATCTCGACACAGAATTTAAAACTGTTTCTCGGCCATTACCGACAGTAATCTTGCGCTTTCATTCAGATTCTCTAGTGTGTTGTTGCCGTATATAACAGCCCTAAGTCCTTGTAGCCTCTTTTGATGTAATTTGTGGAAATGTGAATATTTTTATTTGACACTGGCAGAGAGAAAGCCCATGCAGAATTAAGTTTGACACCCCTGCTATGGACGAACAAAGGAATAAAACAATCGTGCTTCAGCAGGTCGAATTACGGCCTAACCATGTGCAGTATCTGATGATCAAAGGGTCTGTCATTGAGCGAGCAGCAGGGGGTTAACCATCCCTCTCAAGGACCCTCAGTCTTGGCACTTGATGGATCTGCAGTAACCTTGACTGTTGAAGGAGCTTAGCACACGAGGCGCCTTTCTTTCATCACCTTAGAAATATCATCGTGTATCAAACGGGTGCTCGTAAAGACACAGAGACATGCCGGTGAGAGGCAGCCGAAGGACAGCGCAGGTTTTAAAAGGAGTCTGCTGTGACTAATATATAGCTAATGTTAGGAATCTTTAGATGGATATTGTCTGCAACGGAGTTAGTTTGCCGACTGTCAGAGTCTGCACAATGTGACATGTCAGCTTGTCATAGAAACATTTCAATCATTTTAATTTTCCTGCTGTGGTACAACACTAAACAGACTGTCAGGACCTGCAGTGTGAGGGTCATTGTGCCTGAAGGGGGTAGCTGAACTAGCAGTATGACTATCAGGTTCATAGCTGACGTGTGTGCTGCCAGTTTTCTTTTTGGATCTGTCAAAACTTTTTTTTTTTCTTTTTTTTTTTACTGAAGTTGAAGGAGCCTACTGCGCATGAAGTTAAAAAAAAAAATCAGAAACATGGTAGATTGATACATAAAAGGAAAAAAGGAAACTTTTGTGCTCACTTCTTGACTGTTTACAAATAAAGGAAGAAGAGCCAGCATGGCTACCATGAAGTGCCCCACTGATGCCTCTGATTGCCACAGTCGGCCATTTGAGCCTTGCTTTACGGGTTGAATTGCTCTGTGTTCAGCCAGTGTTACCTCTTATCACTTTAAAGTTTGACAGGATTGAAAAACAAGGAACATGTCCTGTGTTTTGTGTTGACATTGCTAACACACCTCAGATTGGGTGGGCGGGGCTCAACCTTTAGTGAGTCGGACTGACCAGAATGTGTTAATTTGAATGTGAAATTGATCTAGATTGATCAGAACTTGGTATTTTTGTTGTTCATTTGAAAACAACTTACAGACCAGCTTCAGATCAATGTTTTTGATCACAAGAGGAAGAAAATTATTCAAAGAATCTTTCTTAAACTTGACTGAATATACACAGAGTTACCCTATGAGGAGTTTCCTTCAACAAGAGCATACAGTTATTGGCACACTGAATGAAACGCATGAAACTCAAATGATCTGGTACCACATCACATCATCGTATTTCCATATGTTTCCACATATTTCTGGCACCAGCTTTTAATCTATGACTATGGAAACCAAGAGGTTCAAAATCACTATCACATTTTTTATCTCATTGTGAATCGAAGACCTCCAACTTCCCATTTGTGTTGCACATTCTGTATGAAGTTTGAAGTCTGAAGTCTTCAACTAAATCTCCTGCCATTTGTGGCTTTTGATGAAAGCTGTCTCTGTTCTCAAAATAAGTTTTGATTATATGACTGTGAATATGAATATGAAGGCTCTTTAAGGCCCGTCTGTTAAACAGCAGACCAACAGAGTTCCACTTCCAAGCTGGGATGAAGCAGGCGCAGGGACGCCAACGGTTTGATTCAGTCGGGACTGCGATTTCATTTGAGGTGTCTTCTGACAAAAAGTATTAAAGCCTTTGGTCTGTGGGATCCAGGAGGATAAGAGCTGTTACGCTAATCAATCGGTGGGATGTGAGCGTGTGCAAAAATCAAAACTAATTTCACGAATAATGATTTATTCAGAAAATAATCACTCACAACGCCCCACCAAGTATTCTCATATGAACTCTATTTAATGCAGGTTGTGGTTTGTTTTTGTCGGGGACGGCGGCAGCGGAAGCAGAAGCCACCGAGCTTCTGAGAATTCTCCACAGGCGCTTATGGGAAAACATGTTTTAACTGTGATAGTTAGCTGGATGATCGAGCAGCCTCCGGGCCAGGAAAAACATGACTGTGAGTGATGCCAGCGTTTTGAAAAACAATCTAATAACTCCTCTCCAGTCCGACAGTTCTTCATGTGAAGCCCGGCACATAAAATACATCAAAAGCAGAAAGTATTTGACAATCAGGATATAGAGATAAAAAATGCATGATCAGAAAAGGACTACTTCCATCTCAGACAGCTGCGTTTCACATTTGTCATGAAAAATGCATTTAAGTTGCTGCATCGATCCCAAAGTAATGGTTTGTCTTTATTTTCTTAGTCTGAAATGAAGCCTTGTGCATTCTGACCACAAATGTCAAATAAAATAGAAAATATGTATCAATGTCCACCGACTATTAACCTCTTTAAAGCCTCCAGTTAATTCACCCTAATCATCTCATACATATTCTTAATGCTCTGCTTCTCATTATCTACCCACGGGCCACTGGAAGACTCCTAGGGAGAGAGTGGCTTCAATTCAATTAAAACTGGAAGTTCGGTGACTCCTGATCCAATCAAGCTCTTGGCTTCGGTCCATAACCACGGCATGAATGATAATGCCACTGAAGACAATCGTGGAGAGGGACAGAGACACGGCACACTGGAGTCGGGCAGGCGGGACCGTGATGGAAACTTTATGGCACTGAGATCAATTAAAACCAGTGAGAGCAAGAGTATGTCTATAAGTCGTTGCAGCATGATTGCCAGATGTCTAGAGACCGCAATGATGATGTTTCCCTTCTAAAGGGAGTTTAGAAGGGAAACACCGCTGCCCTGTGAGCCGCACTGTTCCGTCAGGCTGTCGGAGGGAAGAAACCCAACATTAACTGACAGCACAAAGTTTTAGCTTTTATTGTGTGAATAATGTGAAAATGGCAAGAAAAAAAAGGCACGAGAACAGGAAATAAGGATAATTGCAGATCAATTCAAGCTCCGCGAAATCCATCAATAACGTGCGACTGTGAGCGGATGTTGTTCTGGGCCGGGGTTGTTGTTGTCAGGTCTAGTGTGATGGTTAGCCACAGGGTTGTGGTTTAAAAGAGCACTCCACTGGTGTAGCATAATTAAATACTGTATTCATGAACTACACTGGATTCTCCAGTATTCACATCCAGTCTGTTGTTAGGTTCAGGCAAGAAAAGCACTGAAGTAAGGTTATTGGTGATGTTTTCAGTGTATAAAACAGTTGCAATATCTATCTTAATCTATATTCCCTTTCGGTCAAAGTTAGAGAAAGATTATAATTCAGGATGCATTGTGATAAACATCAGATTGTGAAACAGTGACGATCTTTTGGATTCATGTACACTAACACTAATTTTCCATGTTAGATTTTGAAAAATAAACACTTTGTGCCCATACATAGGAAAGCCAAAAACTACATTTCATCACTTTTCCATGAACTGCCATTATTCGAGGCTGGTACACTCGAAGCCTTGTATATGCAGTCGCTCCGTAATCCTCCAGTACCTTATGTGACCGCCTCCTGCAGCACCACTGCATGCAGCACAGAGCCACTGAGCCTCTGATTCTGCAGTTGTTGGGCATTATCCATCCCTGCAGAGGAACTGGACTGGGTTGATGGCCACAGGCAGTCAGAGGGTCACGTCTGTAAATGCTGACAGCCAGCCTCCCTGCGTTTGAGGCGTTGCAACCTGCTCATGATCATGGACTTGCTGTGTCCTTAAGCTTTCAATGAAGAGGATTGTAAAGGTTAAATAACCATGAAAATAACACCTTTCAGCCTTTTGTCTGAAAGAAAAGTTACAGTACCTCATGCATAGGCAGGGTTCTTAAAATCCTTTTAACAGGCCGGTAATACATATATTTCCAGTTTTTGTTAAAGCATTGACACAGAAAGCAACACACAGGTGTCTTAGTATTATGAGGGTATTAGGGTGTTAACAGACTGTTCTCAGTTGAAGCTAGACAAGTTCACAAACAGTACCTCAAAACCTTTTTGCCAAGTCTCAATTTCCTCTCCCCAGATTGGTCTCTTTGGTAATTTCCCGCAATATTGTCTTGCTTGTGCACTCAATGGCTTCCCAAAAAGACTTGTTTTCCAAATTCCATTAAAAATATGGAAGCTAGACGGCACGAAGTCGGCCAAACTATTTCACTGCTGAAGCCAAAGTATGGCAGACCGTGGTCCAAAACATGCTGCAGCTACACTGTAAACCCAGATTTTGTTTTAATTAAACTTTTGAGCAGTAATGAATTATTGCTTTCATGTTTTGAAAAAAGAAAAAAGAAAAATTCTCCCATTGTTAAATCAAATGAGTTGTTTGCACTATCAAGATGAAATATGCAGTACAGTATTCATGTTAAAGCCAGATTACTCAGTATTTTAAGTGTCTATAACAGTAGGGAGGGGCCTGATTCACAGCATATTAGCAGCACTGCAAATGTAGAGAAAGTGTGCAAGAGTTTTCTTGTTTTGTTAAATTCTTATCTTATAACTTATAACATTCAGTAGTACAACAGATGTGGGCGTCCGGCAATTCAATTATCTTGGATTTTTTCTTAATTGGAAAATTTGCCAAATCTTAATCACATAGCCATGCAAATTGCAAACTCTTCATTGAAGTCTTCCACATTATAGCTGAAAAAAACAAACAGCAAAAAAGAGCTAGCGTAAAATGAATAAAAACACTACTATATAAACATTGAACAGTGAACATAAAGCTTCTGGCAGCTGCAGCTGGCCCGACATCAGCAGCGAGTGCTCCATCTGCTCCCATCAGGTCCAGCGCTGATGACATCAAATAGGTCCCCAGATCCCCGCTCACAGAAGCAAACTGGCCTTGACCCTGGGGTCGACTTGACTGACATCTCTTCCTGGCAGGAAATGTAACACTGTTTGATTTCCTGGAAGTCTCATGATTACTCTCGTGATCTCCTGAGCTGTGAACATGCTGGACATGTGGGGGGGGAGGGCATAGGGTGTGAAGCAGTGGCAGCCTGCATTGGACGGACACGTCATTCCAGTGATGGAAGTGGCTAGAGCCGCTATCACAAAACTGCTTATTAACATGCAGTGTTAGTTGAGTTGGCAAAAAGGCTGATGTTCTTATAATTCCTGGGAGTCTTTTGGGATAGTCTTTTGTGTTTAACTGCCCTTCCAGTTCAATAGAAATATGTCAGGAGTCTCTGCGCACTGGTGCCCCACTGCATACAGCTGTGTCATGAAATATTTTCACCCCAGCCCCTCAAACACTGAGAGACAGGATATCAAGTATGATCAATTTTTTGTTTGAACAGAAGGAATATACTTTGGCAAGAAGAAGGTCACCATGGGAAGCAGTCTGACATACTATTAGATGTTTCCAGTATGAAGGAGACTTCACCCCCAGGACATGGATGTAGGATTGAGTGAGTTATAAAATGTCCCTGCAATACTTTGTTAAACAAGCAGTTAACAGATCTTTTTCTCTACTAGTCCAGCCTCCCTAAACCGATATCGCCAATAGGGTTGGCTTTGCGTTTTTCCTGCTAACGCGTGATAGGCTGGCTCACCCTGGTTGAATTTATTTGCGCCAAAGCTGTTCTGTGGGTACATAACGTCAGAAGACCATCATATCATATTGAATCATGTTGTTTCGGTAAGTCACAGTAGCCTACATTTGTGACGTGCTCTTTCAAAATCACTCGGATGTTGCAACGGCACATTTCAAGATGAATTTGGATTTATGGCAACATCTTGATTTTCCGTCATTTTGGGATTTTGTTTCATTTTAAGTAAGTGTTGGCTTAAATATGAATCTCTTTTCACCAGATTCAGACGATAAATAAATTTCTGAGGCTTGTCCAGGCACAATGACAAAAGCTAGCAGCAGACCATTATCAACTGCTCTCTCGTCGTACTCAGGACTCGCCCTCCTTCGCGCTCTGTCTCCCTGAGATCATGAACAGAAGGCTTAGTGTCATTAACAAGGCTGGAATGGGTTTTTCCTCTTGGTTGAAACAAATAAAATAATAAAGTCTTGGCTTTCATAATATTTAGATATTGTCACCATATTCAGATGATAAATGAAATGTTGACGCTTGCAAAAGCGTGATGACAGAACTATTGTTTTCATCTGTGATGTCCTCTGTCCCCACCAATATCAAAACCAAACCCACATCCTTGCCCCAGTTTAGTCTAAACACTGGTGATGGTGGTGGTGAGGAATGGAGCTTCGCCAACTTCTAATCGGAGGGTTTACAGGAGATGGCCAGACATCCACGGCTGAGATGGTGAAGGGGAAGAGGTGGGTTGCGATCTCTATGCGACGCTGAAATGACAGCTGAACGACATGTCATGTTCCTCTCTTTCTATCTTTTGGATGATGTAAGAGCAGCTCTGTGACTTTGTGTTTTTCAGTACTGAGATAATGAAAAGCGGATCAATTTTACAGAGATGTGTACTCATTTGTGGCCCATTATAACTTTAATCGATGCAATTGATTTC
Organism: Diplodus sargus; assembly: GCA_903131615.1. Lineage (NCBI taxonomy): Eukaryota > Metazoa > Chordata > Actinopteri > Spariformes > Sparidae > Diplodus > Diplodus sargus. Next base: position 6,605,707 of record CAEMYA010000092.1, read on the forward strand.
TCCAAACTTCGCTGAACTGTTCTGCACCTTTGTTTACCATTAATTACCGTGGATTTCATAAAGACTCAAATAAGCTCATTTAAACAAATCTAACTCACCCCTCGCTGAAATCTGAGATTGAGAGAATGAATCATTAATAAGCTCCGTGTTTTCATCTATGGAGGCCAAACAGGCTCATCAGTAATGGATGAGAAATGTCTCCATTTTTTTCTGCCGCCGCTGTGGGAACCAGTCCTTTTAATCACTGGCTCTCCGTGGGAAATCGTCGCGTGGCCTGATGTGACTGCTAATGCACCCGTCGGAACCGATGTGATCTGATGATACAGTAGGCACCGATACGAGTGACAGTGCCGCTGTTCCGGAGAGCTCGCTGGCACATTTCGCAAACAAGTAATCTGTATGCAGCCTGGGCAGCCAAAAATTGATGGTGATTGGCAAACACTACAGTTAGTCCCTTGACAATTAACTCAGTCGGATAGTGCAAATGTATTTAGCCCCTTATTGGGAATTGATAATGATCTGTTGTGCTCAGACGCCCAGGAGAGCCACAACAATTGAAAAGAACTGGTTGAGAGGCGAGTGTACAGCCTTTAATACGCAGAATAAGCTCCATTACTTTGCCAACACATTCACCGTCTGCACACAAACACACACCGTGCACCTGACTTGCAAAGAATCAAGCAATTAGCTATTCAACATTCAGTGTTTCTCCTGCACGAATATTGTGGCCCCTTCCTTCTGAACATTTGCTTATCCGACTTAATATGGTTTTTATGGATGCAGAGATTCCCCAGAACAAACTTTTATATGCTCTCTAATTCGCTGCCTTCCATAAATAAATTTGATTACCACTGGTGCTGCAGCCATATCGGCTTAGTTCAAGTGCTTATTTAGGTATGGTGGGGAGGAAAACATGCTCAATTTGCCCGTTTTTGTTCGTGCAGCTGTGATGAGATTAACAAAACTTCCTCCGAGGGTTTACACAGCTCTTAGGTGTTATCTTGAGCATTTCTGAGACATCTTTTCACTACCATCCACTGGGGCAATGCCATCTCTGGATTTCAAGTCATATTAGCAACCATGTTCATGCTTGGCTTCTTCTTTTAGCAGCATCAATATATATGTGTGTGTGTATTTATTTATATATATATATATATATATATATATACTGTTTTTCTTCATCGTCTTCTTTTTCTTAATGAAAAGCCTCTAAGCTTTACTAAGCAGGGAGATGGTCCCCAGGTGCACGGAGGCACTGGTGATATGCAGAACTTCAGTGAAAGTTCTTTACGGACTGATGCAATAGAGCTCTCTCTGAACCCTGCAGTTGAGTAATAAAGTTACTGTGAGTCACTGATCCCACAGAGGAATCTGGGATAAATCCGTCTTTCTCTCCTGAAAAACAAGGCTTTCACCACCATGTAGAAATTGACGATTGCCTCTTCTTCTTCTTCTTCTTCTTCCAAGATTATTTATGTGTACATGCAGAACTTTATTTTCTGACCTCCATTGATCCTCGGGTCGCCGTAATGGTTCGCTGGGTCGTCGGCGACTCGCTGAGTGTTTATTTCTTTTTGTGTTTCTCCAAGGTTTTTTTTTTTGTTTTTTTCCGCAGCTCACAAGAAAGATGAATGTCATGCCAGTTATTTCCTTTTGATTACCAGTGTTCACCTTGAGGCATTCGGCAACTGATTAATGTTGAGACAAAAGAAATGAAATACTTTTCCCATTTCCTCTCTGGGAATGACAAAACCGTTACTCATTCTGGCAAGGGCTTGCGCTGCCATTTGGAGCCTTGCCGAGCATATCAAGCTGGAAAAAAATAAAACAAAACGTGACATAGAAAAAAAATATTATTATTAGTTCGCTGTTGCCCAATAGCAATGTCCTTACAATCAAATGCATGCGTGAAACATTCTCTCCTGCATTTCCAGTTTTTATTTGCAAATATCATATCATCTCATTTATTTCTTACATAAAGTTTCGTCTTTTATACGCGCAATCTAGGTCATTTATTTCTGTATAACTTCCTCGTGGGCGGGGGTGCTTTAGTTGTTTCTATTTCAGTAAATATGTGATGTGTGTATCTCAATATGTTTCAGAGGTGCTCAGATTTGTTTTCCTTTTTGGCTCTTTCTATTTGAGGCATCAATAACCTGCAGCATCAATCATCGTGCTGCTGTCTGTTTCCACAGGAGTGTTATAATTGCTGACTCTCTCAAACTGAAATCTCGTTTTTCTAATTTAGTCTGCAGAACTGACACTTGTGAGATTTGAATGTCTTGTCTAGCAAAGATAGAAAAATAGATCAGAATGCAAATATGCAGAAGCTGTGCAATCTAGCTGGATAGGAATAGATGTAGGAAACATTCATTTATATGATTTATACCATTTTAAATAGGCAAGTATTGTAATGTATTGCAGTAGCACATTTTCAGAAAAGCACACCAATGTAATATATCTAATGTCCATTTGTGAAAATTATTATTGAATTTAACTAATCTTCTTAAAAAGGTCACGTTTATTTACTAAAGGTTGTATTTATTTGCTTTCCTTTAATAGCGCAATACCTGTTCGGGTTGTTCAAGTGCACTTTTACTTTGAATAAACATGGTAAGTCTTTGGCAGAGGCTCATTACTTTTCATGGTGTGACCACTGAGGATTAAAGGGTAAAATGGTTAAACATGTGAAGACCACCAAAAATGCTTTTTGTCAAGTGTCGTGTCTTCCCAAAAGACATAATTAGTAGCATCCTATTCCACAAAATGATCAAATCTCTATCAGTCTTTCTACAATTACATTAAAGGGAGCTTCGACATTGAGCATTGAGTGCCCATTGGTTGCTTTGAACTCAGTTTTGGGGACACAAACCGTCTGCCTCCTGGCAATTCAAGACACTCTTAATCTCTTCTCACCACCTACTTGCATTTTCTGCAGCTCAGAGACGGAACATTGTGCTGCGGGCAAGGGAACAGTTTATCATGACAACATTTGGAAAAGGCTGAAATGTGTCCTTCTGGGGCTAAAAAAGGAAATGTACATGCAGTATTTTGGGGGGAAAATTTGTATGCTGATGTGTGGCTGCCTCAAAAGATGTTTCTCTTGGACTTAAGCCTGACCATTACCGGCCACCATAGCTCAAGGGAATGGCATGACGATTGGAAATGCTTCAGTCCTTGATTTCTTAAGAGCCTGCCCATGGTAGACAGTCTCATGCAGCATATATACAGCTGATGTTTTTCTAGTAAAGGATGGCTGCAAAAAGTCTCTCCCGCTCTTTTTTTTAAACTGTCAAAATAAACCAGCCTTACCGTCACTAGTGGACGTAAGAGATATAAGAGACATAAGAGGCGATGTCGCTGGGATAGATATGACAGATGGGGCCAGAAGCACTCAGCTAAACCAAACGGCATCTCAAAATGGAATAAAAGCAATCCATGGATCTGACGAGTCCATCACTGTCTATGGATTTCAATCTGAAATGTCAAAATGTCAATCAATACAGTGAAACTGGCGGAGTCATCTGGAGCTCCCTAATTGGGGGATTCGATAAAACGAAGAAGATGTCGCGGACACATAACATTGGTCGTTATGTGATTTTTTATTCATGTGAAATACCATTCCACAGACATAGAAGAAGAAACATCGGGTGGAGTCGATGGACGGATATCACATGGTCAATAAACATTTTTGCAAGATCCAGACAAGTATCAAAGTACAGAACAATGGAAATAGAACATTCAGTAGACTATCAACATGTTCATACAACTTTTTTGTTTTTTCTCATCTGTAAAAAGAAAATAAATATTGTTTTGTTTTTTTTGTACATTTTGCTCTGGTGATAAATAACAAACTTTCAATAGGTGTGTTTTTGTGTGTTTGCAAAATGCCGGTGTTCTCAAAGAATAAGGCAACAAATCATAATTATAACTTTATTCCCCAATGAAAATGTTCCCTCAGTCATGGTGTAATAGAAAACTAATGAATCAGTATAATTTCCCCTGGTCAGCAAATATTCTAGTCCATCGCAGTCTTATATCACAAAATAGATACATCTATGGTAATGCAAATCTTTATGCCAAAACTATATGTGGAAATGGATGAACAATCAATGGCGGTGAGTCGTTGTTGTGCGTTGCAGCACGTCTTAAAGTGCAAAATGGAAACAAAGGTATTTGTTTATAAGTGGGCTTTTTTTCTCTGACCGTGTTACCCACAGAGTTGACACTTTAGACAAATTGCCCCGAGTGCATCAGATAATCGTCATCCCACCTGGCTGCGGGCGATAGGCTAATCTAATTTTGTTGTCTCTGTGATGGGTTTTTTGGCTCTTGTATATGACCCAAGTTTGGGGGGCTGCCAATGGCAGTCCTGAAAAAGGGCATTTACAGGATGTTAATTATTTGTGTTGTATTTGAGCTTATTTTGAAGGGCTTTTTTGTTTTCAACTCCCCCAAACACAACTTGGCCAAGTCCTTTTTTTTTTTCTTTCATTATTTTCAGACAGAATTGATTTAACTTTATTCATTAGTTTTATTGTTTTGTGGCTCAGTTCTATTGTCACAGATTCCTCCAAAGCTTTGGTTGAAGTTGGTTTATATGTACAATACACATCGACAGTGACAGACCTTACCCCGACGCATGCACAACAATCTACACTACACCCAATCAAATTCATGTGGTGCTTCACAGATATTAATGTTTTATTGCAACAGTTCACACCATTTGGCCCCGTCAGACCATCAGTGCACCGGGCCGCTTCTGTCACCCATGTTTCCACTCGTCGGTCCGATCTCTGTATCTCGCTGAACGAGAGGGTTGCACCCCTGTTTGAACATCAGAGCCAAACGTCTCTCTTGTATTGCCAAAACCTCCGTTTGAAAAGTGCTATAGAACATTTTCCGACCTCAACAGTTACTAGGTCCACTGGTGCTCATGTTTTTGATGATTCGTGTCCGTCTTAAAGCAACGTGAGATGTCTATTTTACACACATTTATTGCTCCGTAGCAATGCATCCAGACAGAAAACAAACTGAAAATTTAAAAAAAGAACAAAACGCATTCCTGCACATTTGTATCAGCACTACTAACCAGATCAGATCCGATGCATATTCTTAAAACGGTTGAGTGGCGCACATCTTGACGTTGTTGTTTGCTATTTGGTGGCAGTGTGGTGATCATCAGGCACCCGCCAGGTAGAAAGGTCCCTAGCTTAGCAATCGAAACTATCTTTTTTTTGTTTTTTTCACGAGCATGAACTAATGCAGCCCTTCTTTTTCATGCAGTTGTATGCTTTAGTTTTGTTGTGATTGCTGATACCCCGCACCGCAGACGGTTGCTCACAGTTGTCATTAAGTATTTGAAAACAGCTCTGTTACACAGTCATAATGATTAATACATTGATAAGAACTTTTACAAATGTGTCAAGACGATTGTTTAAATCCATGCATTTCATGCATAGATGATGGTCATCCTCTGAGGCCTGCAAAGCCCCGCTGTGAAGACAGAGAGAGTCGAGTGTATACTGCATGTCCAGCCACTTTTCCAGCCAGTTACCCGTCTGTTCAGACCTCCACGCCTTCCTTCCCAAGAGCTGTTAACCTGCCTCGCCCTTCGACTGAAGCCTGTGAATGAATGAAACTATCCACGCAATCACATGCACATCCCTTCAAAGACCCTTTTATCTGTTTTCTTACCAAGCTACTGTCGTTCCCGAGTGTTCTTTTTTTTTTGAACAATGTTGCACCACATACAATATCTCCACAATGTTTCCAGACCCTGGCACGTAACACTTTCTAGCCCCCAGGAATATATTTTCTGTCCCAACAATATTTCACACATTGCTTCCTAATCAATTCTACTAAACCGCATGGTACACTGGACAAATACAAAACTGGACAGTCACTACACTTCTCTCTATAGCTGCCACCATACTGAATGCAACAAATGCACATAGCTATTGAATACTAAATGTTATTTTGTTTTATTTATTTTTTTTTTACGAAGAGTGATATGTATCGTCAGCTGTCCACGCCAAACACACTGCTGTATCTTTGTAGGTGAGGTCCTGTTGTCCTTGAAATCTGTCTCTGACCCCATGCAGTGTCCGGGGTGACTCCAGTTTCTCTGCAGTCGTACGTGGGCCTGTGTTACAGTTGTGTGATTGTCTGGTTTTTATTTGTTTTGTTTTTTTTGTTTGTTTTTCAATCCAGCTCCATCTCCTCAGTCATTTATCTGCAAGGCAGCCTTTAGGTGGTGGTCAAGGCTGGTGAAAAGCCGCCGCTCCTATTTCATGCCGCTCCGCAGCACCTGATTGGCCGCGATGAGCATGACGCTGATGATGAAAGCGATGGCGAAGGCGCATATCAGGCTCTTGCGCACGCAAGTTTGCTTGACCTGCTGCGTCGGGCTGGAACCTGGGCAGGAGGGAGATGGGAAAAAGATTACCCGCAGGCCCATTGAATCAGGTGTTATTTACTGCTTGATAGATATCTGATTGTAATTTCCGAATGAATGAAAGAGCTCATCACAAAAGCTTACAATTACATGAAGACAATTATAAGGGATGAGCGTCGCCAAGGAGATTTGTTTTCACACCTGTACGCTGCGTAGCTGCATCTAGATTGAAATGTTGATTAGAGTTTTGGAACAACAAATATACGAACTGGTGCATGAGCGGCATTATAAGAGGATGGGAAAGGACGAAGTATACCTGCAGAATCATCCCCAGTGAGAACCAACTGCATACGAGGAAAAACAAACGTTCACAGTCGTACCTTATTTCTTTCCGAACAGAAGATACATCTCAAAATGATTAAAATTGATCTCGCTCATGATTTATCTTTTTTTCCCCTCGAGAGATCACTGCTGTTCCTATAGAAAAAAAAAAAAAAAACACCTCCCGTCCCAAAAGTGTTTTTCCAGCAAAAAAAGAAAAGATTGTAATCATTGTAAAACACAGAATGGGTTTGTAATGGCTCCAACCATCGCTACACCTACACATTAGATAAATGACCCTCTGTAAACGAACATTTAAAACAGAGGCAGCAATTCGCCATCTTCAGTAAATCGCAGGCATTTTGTAATGAAAAGCTGAGGTGTGCTTTCTCACTGTGGACACAAAACGTTCTGTTAGGGATTTCCTTTCAAATGAGCTTCCCGGAGGACGGCATTTTCTCCACACCGAGCCTGCGTGGGCGGACGGAGCTTTAGCGATAAATAGCATGGTAAATTTTTCAGGTAAGGAGAAAAGCGACAGGGGGAGAAGAAACAATGCCATTTGCTGTGCACGTTTGCTCAAATTAGAAAAAAACAGCTCCCTAAGAGGACACAGCTTTTTTACACACGGCTGATGACTGGCTGGAGGACATTACGATCTGTTGAGGCTGCTGATGGGAGAAACTTGTACCACCGTTGTTTCAACAGCACAGCTCTCCACGTGCGATCGCTGCACTTTGGCGCAAAATAATGAGGAAGGAAAGAAGTTCTGACTGTGAAGAAACCTGCAATCTGTTCATTTAAAAAAAAACAAAAAAACATTATTACTAAAGTATTGTCACTGGAGTGTATCAAAAGACAACAGATGACAAATGATTTGATGTGTTCTACTCAGAACCCAGCGACTGAAGAATGGCGAGGCCTGACAACTCAAAAGTCGAGATCACTTCCATAAATAATATCATACACGGTGTCTTGTCATGGCCATATAATATTTCAGACACCCCAGGAGAAGCTCCATCAACTCTGATGTAGTTTTATGGAAATGCTGCTTACATCTTAAAGGATCATTTCCCCCCTAATCGCAAACCCCTCACCTACACCTAGAGTGGTATCTAGACATGCAGATAATTAGGGTTTCATTTTCTTGAGATATCTACCTCTGATATTCGGACAAATTAAAGCAAATTTCTTTCAGCAAACAAATTCAGCAGGAGGGGAGTTCTGGTAGGCCCGGTCTGGTATCACAACACAGTCTCACTCGTCAGCTCGATCAACGGCCTCGAGCTTTAAACTGCAACACTGCCTACTCCTCGAGCATCAGCTTTGCACACTACTTTTCACATCTAGCTGGACTTTCAAAATAAAGCTTGCAGACAAACGTTTCACTTACTATAACCTAATCTTACTTTTGGACTATTATTAACATTGTGAAACAGGCAAAGTTTTGTTCAGCTAAGGCACCAAAGTTAGTTCAGTTTAGGAAAACATCCTGCTTTGTGCTAAGATAACACTCAGTCAAGTCACTTATGCTATTTGGTTAACTTAATAAGGCAATCTAGCCTAAAAACAATTCAGTGACACTTGTTACAGTCTCCTGGAGGAAAGTCCCGATGACCCATCCAACCACCACCCAATTTGGAATTGCAACTGACGGATCGTGCTTTTGTAATTTTTTTAAATTAAACCGTTCGCCTGTCTCAGTGCTTGTTCATCCACAACTCTCTCTCTCTCTTTCTCATCCCACTTCTTAATCAGCTGACTGTGGGGACTTACTCTTTCAGTTAAACCAACAGGATTTTGCCACTATTACATCAGCCAAACATGTTGAGGCTGTCAGACCTTAATTGGTGTCGCCTCTCTGCTGTCCTGTCAGCTGTCATCTCAGTACAAAATCGCTTCCAGTGCCCAGGTTGAGGTTGTCAGAGTCTCCTCCTCATCACATCCAGAACTTTAGCCATTCATCTTCATCCCAAACAGTGTCATTCACTCAGAATGGAGTCTCTCCTCGTTGAAATTAAACATGTATAATTATGTTACTGTCTAGTTTTGGCCAGGTATCGGGCACAAAAACAGAGGATGAGAGTAAGAAGTGCAGGAGGTATAAGAGGTTCTTCCTTACTGTCTATATCCACCTGGCATTCCCCTGGGTTCTCTATGTGGTTCTCCTCAGTCATGATGATGTTCTCGATGTCTTTCATGGAAAGGTGATCACAGAAGGTGTCGTACAGGAGCCTCTTCAGCTCTTCCACCGTTAACTTCTGCATGTCACACTGGAGATATACACACACAACTGAACATTAACATGGACAGGGCCTGACGGATGCAACACAACAAACAAACACACACACACACATACAGTCAAATACGGAGACAGGTATTTACACATGCACACACACGTAACACATAAAGAGGAAGTGAACAATAACAGCAAAAATAAGAATGTACGGAAGGGGAATATGTGGAAAAGTTGTGCGCAGTTAACATTTGATTTGATTGTAGAAATCTCAGTTTGTATGAATTGATGTGTTAAAATTGCACGTTGTCGCCCACCCCCAATTTGAATATCAGATGTTTAAGCAGCGTGGTTTGCCTGCCAGACAGCTGAGTTCATATTCCTCTATTTCAGTCAAAATTACAGCACCTGTGATGTCACCAGCTATGATGATGTAATGCTGACGTCACAAAGGTTAATATTAGTTTACTTACAACTCTTTTTGCTTTACCTTGTCACTCTGAGGTAAATACTGATACTTGCACAGAATAATGACACTAACCACATATATATTGGTTTCCTATTAACTTTGCTTTCACTATGCTAATTGTCCCGGCCCGCTGGGACAGATGTTTTCCACAGAACTGAAGGCAGCATTACGGCACAAATGAAATATGTCTGACGATCAAAACACATTAGTACAAGTTATAGTCTTGCATATAAAGTCGTATGTGAATAATATATAATATAAAGTTGCAAACAATGAAAATATTTGCCTCAAAGTTCTTGTTTTGAGTAAATGTACTTGCTGACATCCAGTCACTGGTTTTATATCAAATTTGAGCTGAACAATATAAAGAATCCTTGAATGACTAAGACCAAGACTATCAAACAATATCCCTGCTTTTGCAAAAAACGCCAATCCAGGCTGGGTGGCTGTTTGGAAAGCTCATCCATGTTACTCATTTTCAGCTCAGCCAGAGCCGAGCTCACCAGTGGGACCGTGGGCTCTGTGTGATCAATCCAGCATCGCATGCTTGATACCACTATTCCCATAGAATGTTGTGTGAAGCTATGCGGCCTTCGCAACAGTCCCCTCGGGTTTTCTCGACTCTCCCAGCGTGTGTCTTTGCTTGCGATTCCTCTTTTCATACACTGGCAGCTCCAAGAATTCCCATAAATCCCCTCTTTCTCACTCCATTTGCAGTCTCGCTTTCCGACAGCCACGCCGGCGCTGTTATCACCTAACTACAACAAAGGCAGCTCCGACACGAGCTCCTTCCCATTAATTTCCATCCCACTGTCAGAGTGAGCGGTTGATTATCTAATGAGGTGTCTGTAAATAAATTAATATCTCTTTTACATAAAAATTGACGTTAATATTCTAAGTAATAAGACTGACGCCACACGCGAAGAGGCGGAGAACGTCTTGATAAAAGAAAACAGTTCTTCGGGGAATCCAAACCTCTCCAAGATTAAAATTCCCCCCATTAACGACCCAGTGGATGTGGCAATTAAAACTGGTTTTCCTTTAAAGTCGTACAGTGGCACAGGCTAAATGTTTCTGCACTTGGAGGTTTGCTACCGCTGTGATTTCGCTGTCTATCTTCTCTCTAATAGGGGAAGGGACGAGTGACTGAATAATGGGCACCTTCCAAAAAACGGAGTCAAAGTCTGTGCCGTGGAACTTATCTGGCATCCCAGCTGCCGTCAGCTTCGGGCCCAGAAGAGTGACAAACTCCTCAAAGTCCACCTGGCCATCGCCTGGGGAAAAAAAGAGAAACAGTCGGTGTTTATTACCCCTGGTTTTTCTTCCCACAGTCCAGTTTTTGTGGGCAAACAGAGAGCGAACGGCCTCTGGGATTTGTGATCCAAGAGAACATAATCCACTCCGTGTCTGTGTTGCCTCACCGTCCATGTCCAGTCTCTGGATGATGACCTCCAGCTCCACCTCGTTTGGCATGTAGCCCAGGGAGCGCATGGCCATCCCCAGCTCCTGCTTTGAGATGAACCCATTCCCATCGCGGTCAAACACTTTGAAGGCCTCGCGGATCTCTGCAGAGAACACACACACACACACACACACACACACACACACACACACACACACACACACACACACATATACACAGAGGAGCTGAAGTCTTGCGGTAGAGCAGGATATGAAAGTGGGAAATGTTCCACGCACCAAAGACACATTTGTTATGCCGCATCAATGCTTGAGTCATAGTTATATGGGGGTTGGCAGCTCAGGAGAACAAATTCCACCAGTGAAATAAGAAAAAATACCCTTGAACAAAGAGCTGAGATCAGAACAAATTGTCAACATTTTAAAGGGCAGTATTCCCTGTACTTCTCTTGCATTTAAAATTTCATGAGGATGAATCAAACCTATGAAGTGGAGCTCTCCAGGCTGACAAAATCTTCAGAGTTTTAATGCCAAAAATAATCAAACTGGAATATATTCTGCTCTCAGACTAGGTGGAAAAATCTACCCGGTGGTTGCATTTCCTAAGTTCCCATCGGTTCAATTATTTCTTGGAAATAAAAAAAGGTTTTAAATAAGATACCCAGAATTTGAATCAATTACCGACACCTGAAAATTACTGCTGAGCTCTGATGTGTAAGTGTGTAAATCAAATAATAATGTAGAGGGATTGCTCGTACTATCATCCACTGATAAATGGATTGGAATGGATCCAACAGCAAAAATATATCTGTTGGAGTCTCTGTTTTTAGAGTCTCTCTCATGGTCAGAATCCTTATTTTGGGTGAAGAATGTTTAATTTCAATGTCTTCACTTTTTTTAGGAGTGCTCGTTAAGATGTTTTCACTAAACATGTAAGAACTGGCCACCTGTCGAATTCCGACTGAAAACAAATGTAGGCCGGAGTAAGCTAATAGTCAAGTCTATGATAATTTCTACATCGCCGTTCACACTGATAGCACAGGACTCCCTGGTTAGCATGATAGACATGCTTTTCAAAGTCCAAACGTCAGAACTGTTCCTTCGTCTTCTGTTGAAAATGTCATTTTTGGACAAGTTTTGAATTCTTACGGATTGCAACTTTAAGTGTTTGATTAGATTAGTAGTTAAATGTGAATTTTTGGTCAAACCAAAGGAGAGAAGGTCGTCTCAGGTCCAGAAGTATTACGTTCATCAGTTTATTTTCTTACTAAATCTTTTCAGCCCATTCAATAAGTGATTTAACAAGTGATTGTCTACATAATACGTGGTCCTGTTGTTTCATTAATGCTAACCATGAAGCTAAACTTTCTGCGCTTCTGTACTGAAGCTTATCTGCTGTATGTCCGTGGAAGATTCATGCCTCTTCCATTTCCAGTTTTTGGATGATTTTGGTGTACTTGTGATGCATTTGGCTTGCACGTTGCGTTGCCAGTATTAATAGTGGTTAAAGGAGGCTTCCAAGTCTTTGTGAGATTATTCTTTTCTGGTTGAGAGCAGCAGATGAACTGTAGGTGTTGGGCTGCTTAAGTTTTCATCCAGAGAGTGTGTTTTGTTTGAGTAGCTGCTGCTCTGTTTCTAAAACGCTGTCATGTTGAATCATACTTCCATTGTCCGGTTCATGTGATAGTCACAGCGCCATATTCAACCCAACTGCCAGAAAAAATGTACGCGTCTACAAACAATCATGTTGATACATTGCATTTCTTTGGGTTTAATTTTCAGTGTTATCTAATGGCAGTGCTGCACTTGGGGTATGATTTGGTTTAGGAACAAAAAAATGCTTGGTTAGGAGTTAGTAGGGTTAGAGATCTTGGTCTTCTTAAAAAAGAAAATCTGTTTTGGTTGCCTTCAACACAGCTGGAGATGTCATGACATGAAAACCTGGAGCTCTGTACCTTAAAGGGAGGGAAGGCAATTCTTAATAAAGATGGTCGACTGTTGAGTTTCGACTCATTCCCAGGTCATCAAATACAACAACCTGGGAGTGAGAGCCAATGATCAACTATCTTTATCAAGAATTGCCTTCCCTACTTTTGGTTATAGCAAAAATGACCACAGTTAGTTTGTGATCAACAGAAAAAGGGGGAGCAAAAAATCTGTATCTTCAACAGAAACTCAAACCAGATAGTAAAATATAATCCAATGAAAAGACGTCACAGCACACAATCACTAAAGGAAATCTGTTAATTCCTCAGTTCAGGCACACTGCATATCCCCCCTCACTCGCAGCATGTTTACTCTTCTTGAAGGATTGATTCCTATCATTTATATGCAAGAGAAAGTCACCTACAATATTAGACCCGTCCCATCTTCGTGATGGTGACTGATTAGCACACAAAAGAGCAGAGCAGGAGATGAATCTTAAGATAAAGCTGATGGAAATCGTCAGAAAACCGCATGAAGTATCTGCAATCTCTCTAATCTGGCATTTTGTGGAATCGGAAGCTTGAAAAATGAATCGCTGATGAGTTATATTCAGTCTTTGTAATGAGGGTTCAGGGACATTTCATGAGCATTACAGATCAGGTCAGAGGTTGTAAATGAAGTGGGGAGTGGAGTTTTGAAGGAATTGCGAAAACAAAACCTTGAATGAAGCTGCTAAATAATGCGTAGCTTGTTACACAACTGAGTGACAATAACAGCCTGCCAGGTAGGCAGATTTAAATGACTTTCCCTTCTCAGTATTACAGCCAATTACCGCTTGTCAAGTTGCTCGAGTGCAATAATGAAAACAAACTTTATCAATCCGCTGCAAAGTCTCGTAAATGGGTATTGCGGCTCCGGTGATTTGTGTCAGAGAGGCGACGAATGGCCGAGCCTCCGGCCAAATTCCACAGCGTGACAGTCGGTGACAAATTTTTCAGCAGGAAATACAAAACATGAAATATCTATGATGGAAGGAAACAGTGTGTGTCATTCTGTGTATAATGTGGCTGCGCGGTTTCAAAGAAATAGTTTGTTACAAACGCGAGTGCACGTCCGCAGAATAGAAACCCGCCACAGGGACGAGGGTGCTCAGCAATCGTGTATTACAATGAATCTTATCTGTGCATGCAATCTATAAAAAAGGGAGCAGTGTGACATTCGCTGCAGCTATTCTTCATACATCTTCCCCGACAAAATATCTTACCAGAGGTACAGTTTGAATCATTGACAGCCTCCAGCTGGGTTTTTTCCCCCCCTTTTCCCTGGGTGTGATCCTATTGTTTACAGAATAACAATAGCTCAGTATCCACCTGAGGTCCCCGCTCCACCTGTTTACTCAGAGAAAGGGGCTTTTCCACCACACACTGGCTAAAAACCAGCATGTTGCAGCCACCCAGGAGGCACACTCACTCTTAAATAAGGTGCCAAAACCGTTTTAGCGAATCCTCCGTCTCCCCCTGAAAGCTTTATTTATTGATCGAAGGCCAAGGTGAGCAAAACATCCCAACCGGTGAGTAGCGTATAGTATATTTGATGTGTAAAACTTTGTATTGTGTAATGAAATACGGGCACAGTTTGCTGTCGGAGGTAGATTTTCTACTTTGTCGCAAAACGTTTACAGGATACAAATGCCTCAGTACTGCTCGGACCAGAAATGTAAAGGATGGTTTATCAAGTCCAGAGAGATATGCAACTGTTAAACTGGAATATGAATAGGCATTACATATATATCATCAGAACCACTTGGCTCTGCTTGAAATCAGGACAGAGTGCTACTAGAATTAACTAATATTACTCTAAAGTAAAAGAGGCCAGACATAATCCTCACTGTGATTCATCAAAAGGGACGGACCAATCGTCCTCTGAAATAATTAATTTCTCTTTCTGAACACATCCAGATAGAGTGCTATCTCTCTGAGAGTTTATCTATCGTAATTGTCCTCCGAAGAGACAACTATGTTCTCGCATTTTCACTTTACTCACAGAGACCGAATTCTCACGGCGTACTCCACGGTGACTCTACTGTAATTGAGAAAGTGCCCCCCGTCAGAAGTTGT
>CAEMYA010000092.1:6620691-6634045 GCA_903131615.1 Diplodus sargus
CTTGCACAGCTGACCTGAATTGTCCTGCCCAATCAAAGAGAGGCAGTTGGCACAATGAGCCGCCGCTTAGTCCTGTAGCCTTGAAATAAATGGATCTAAATATGAGGCACACATAATTAAAACAACAGTGGGTCAGGCTCCCAAATCATAGAGATAAAAATCAAAGCAGAGGACAGGACATATTCCTTGTTCCAGCGCAGTTGCCAGTTCACATTTGTCAAAAAGTTTACCATATTGATATTTTCTACGTTTTCTACTACATCATATTCACATTACATGTTTATGACCTGACCTTCACATTGGAAACTGGACCAGTGACCACAGTTCAAGACTGCGCTTGAACATCTGTAAGACCTCAGGACATCTCCAGCCGTGTTCGTGGCAACCAAAACAGGTATTTTAAGTCCAGTCATCACAACATTACATAGAAAACTGAACCTACAGATTTGTATTGTTTGCAGAATTTTTGTTTGCGATTGGGTTGCTTTTTCACAAGTTCAACCAATGGATGTGGATGTCGAGTCACTGTTTTGATGACTTGTTACTTGACATGATAGATAATAGTTGGACTTGGAAGTTAAAGACTTGGGATGTGACTTGAATTCACTTTAGACTCAAAAGCGTGTGTTCACTTTGTGTTTTTCAGTTCTCAATCTCAAGCATCCCCCCCAAGTCATTTCCAACAAATGCTTCTTTGGCTTGTCATTTTATTTTTTATTTTGAAGATAATATTCTCGTGTGTCATTTTCCACTACCTGTCTGTGCCTGCTTTCCCACCGTTTTGCCTAATCACCTGTGTTCAATTAGTTAATTATTCCTGTGTAATTAAGGATGTAATATCAGCTCAACATTAAAGCTCTCCTTTTGTTGTTCAAGCTGCCTGCCACTGTGTCTCTATTTGGGTCCTTTTTTTTTTCGAAAAATCGTAACAATCGAGAAAAATACCCATCTGAAGTTTTAAAAAAAAGGAATTGTGGTTTGAAAACCAAAGGATAATCAGTTCAAGTGAGATACAGTATTACAGAGAATCCACACGTTGTCACATTTGAGAGGCTGAAATCAAATAATGTGTGGCATTTGTAAATGATCAATGACTTGTTAAATGATTGTTGTTGTAATATTTTCAGTGCGTTGGCTTGTAACCTCTTTATTGACTAGTTGTTTTAGCATCAATGTGGTCTTGTGAGTTTTCTCTTTATCTGAATACTGCTACATTTAAAGTTGCAATAAACTTGTTGTGCTGCACAACACGCTCCGAAACAAAACACTGACATACCACCTCATAAAGTCTTTTATGATAAACGTGTTGGCAACAGTTCCCTATTTAAAGATCTAACAGACATGGAGCATCGTTATCAATCATGTGCAGTTGCATTTTTTGGCCACCTGACAAACACTGTTTGAGCATTCCATTGCTGTTTTGCTCAGTTTAGGTTTCTCTTTTGGTAAATCATCTGACTGTGTTGCACTACTGTTTCCAACTTGGTCTGTTGTGTGGTGCATTGCTGGCAGCGTGCAGGGGGCTTTCGGGGTTCCAAACAGCTGCCTGCTGCAGCTGGTAAACTGGATTGATGAGATCAGAAAGAATGACCCTAAACAGTAGCAGCTGAGCAGAATTGCAGAGTAGGGTCATGATCATCTGTGGGTTTGCGACTACGAACAACCACTGTTGTTACATCCCTTGTTATATGAAAATATTGATTAAAGCAGCCAGCTCTCAGCGCTTTGTATCTTGAGTAGTTGCCAAATGACAAACCAATAATTGTGTCAAATGACTGCCATTATAATATAGGCTATATGAATGGCAACGAATCGCATTTCACTTCTGGGTGTTCAAACCCAACATCCGTCCTGCTGGTTAGTCATTGTCCACGTTTGTCAAAGTCAGATTTTCATTCTTTTGAACTGTTTGAACTGGAATAAAAGTAGAACACGTACTGAACCTGCAATTTCTTTTTAATTTGTGTCACCATTTTCAGTTTTCCTGCCGTGCTGCACATTTTATCACAGCTTCTGCCCTCTTGAAAGTCGCTCCCTTTCTGCTTGCACTTCCGCATGTACTCTGGCACTGCGGCTCCAACGGGGAGGCGTGACTTTTTTCTTTCTTTCTTTCTTTTTTTTTTTTTGTTGTTGAACGCATGTGGTATTTGCTTTGATGTAGAGAGGTGCTTGTTGGCCTTCAAAGACGCGATGCCATGCGGTCCCCTGTGGTGTGATCTGACAGAGGATGAAAAGCCCAAGTTAAGATCGTGGGCTCCGAGAGCCGAGCATCTGAAGCCGAACTCCCACGAGAGAGAGGTGCAGTGCACTCCTGTCGCACTGCTTCTCCCCCGTGCGGCGTTGTATATCAATGAAGAGCACCGGATCCTTGCTGCAGCATGGAGACGCTGAACTGTATGCAGCACCAGACAACGCCGGAGATCACTCGGAAATGGAGCTGATTCATGCGGACAAAAGGCTCGGATTCATGGTGAGGCTGAAACATGAATGAAAAGAGGGATGGTGTCCACTCTCTCTAGACAATATAGTGATAAAGCGAACAAGATCTTATGAATGTCGTCATCTCTGCCTGTGCACGGATGACGAAGAAGACCTTAATCATAATGAAATGAGTGGAATGAAATCTCCTCGTCCAGAAAGGCATCGAATAGGAAATATTTACTTGGATTTCTGAGCCACCCCTGGAGCAAAGCTTTGCCCCTTTTCAGACTAAATTTAACGCCAGCGAAAAACTTTTCGTAATTACCAGTGCACTTTGAGCAGAACAGGCTGATGCCGGGGCTTTTGTAGCCGTGAAGCGTCCGTGAATGTAATCCAGGGCATGTTTTACAGAGCCAGAGATCCTCTTCGCCTCAGCCAGACCTGCATCTGCTTAGGGCTGCTTTGGATCGGTAATTGCAGCACACCCACTCTTTATGTAAGACCTTATCAGTGTGAGAAAAACACAGCTTTGCTTTGTGTGTGTGTGAACCTCAAGCGACTATTTTTAAACACCCATAGCAACCTTAATCCATCTTTAGCTGGATACGGGCTGACTTGGGCACCCGGAAGATTTGAATATTACCATAACAGGCTTCTAATAAGGCTCTGGGGTATTAAGGGGTATATGGCTGAGACTAAGGTCTGTGTCTTAGGGAAAAATCCCATCTCTGTTTGGATAGAAAGTACTCCCTCTATTATGAAATTCTGAAGAGCTTTCACCTCCCCGATGCAACACTGACACGACCACAGGGAGAAACTGGAAGACAGAAAAGGAAAGTTGGAAATGTCAAGGTGCTTCATTCTCAATAAGAAAAAAATCCCCAGGCCAACTTTCTAAACCCCACTTGACCTCGAATGATTGAAGTCGGTGAAATCTTAGCCCATCTTTCTTGCTTCTTTGGGTTTTTCTTTTCAAGCACGGAGGGGGCAATCATTGGTCTGCCTCCATTTTTTCCCTCCCTCTTATGTTTTCCCAAAGCTGCAACTTTTCATCATCACAGCCGAAAAACCGAGCTGAGCCGCAGCCGGCGTCAATAAGGGGAAAACCTGTGAGAAGCATCTCAAGCAAAGGTCAAGCATGAGCAACCAAAAGCCTCCGCTATGCATTACAGCTTATCCAACGCATCAGTTCTACCACGTTAACGGTACGCGGCTCGATCGTGGATCAGCTTTTTCTACCATTGGGTTTGGACATTGTCGGGTGTAGACTTTGCAGTATTGCTCATCAAAGGGGAGAAATATTACCTGAAGGAAAAGCGCTTCACCTTCCAGAACTCATCACAGTTAATTTCACAGGTAATAAAGTCTGGCTGGATTCACTCCGCGGTGGCAATCGATCAAAAAGACAATAAATGATCTGGCTTTAACCCCGCCGACAGTTGCAACGTTTGATGATGCTATCTGCTAATCTGTACCACGTTGTCATTTCAAACCCCTCTTGGCAGCTTATAGCAACCAATCATCTGAGACGTCACACGAAAATTGTCAGAAATTGGTTAAAAGCACGGGGAAATATACCAAATGCCATGTTCAACTTTTTGGCTGATTCTCTGTTTCATGTTGTGCACTTACTTGAAATAAATCCAAAATATAAACAATTTCTTCCTGTGTTTATATTAAAAAAAATAGTTTGACATTGTGGGACATATGTGTGAGCGACATTTTCACTGGTTGCAGCAGTGCGCCTGGGATTTAGAGGTTTATTGTTTAAAACAATCGAGATTATCGCAATTTCTTATTGCATGTGATTTAAATGAAAGTCAAAGTTTTTACTAATTTACATTTTTTTTACATAAAAAATTCAGTTAAAATGTATCTAAATAATCTAAATCATGTGCTGGTTCACCTAACCAGTGTGAAAAATTAAAAACAACTCATTATATCATGTCATACTTCTAACATCTTTTGTTTTGATCGAGAGACTTTGACTTTCTACATATTAAAGGTGCAATATGTAAGTAATTCAAAAGTAAACTAACATGATCAACTGAAGTGAAGAAATAGCAGTGACGTCATGTCAAAGATGCCTATGTGCTGTGTTGCAGACATATCTGAAGCCAGCTAGCCCCTGGCCTGAAACTGAGCTAACAGGCTAAAAATAGCTACAGTGATGGATGTATGAACAGAAGGCAGCAGGGTTACTCTGTTTATATGCTGCCCCTTTTTGCTGGGACTCAATTATTACACACTGCACCTTCAAAAAAGATCTACCATGTTAATCAGTGAGCTTTAAAAGTGCTGGTCAAAGAAGTTTTGGCACCTTACGACAGACCATAGCTAGCTAACTCCCCTGTTTCCCATCTTATGCTAAGCTAACCAGCGACTGGCGATAGCTTCATATTGCCGCACAGACATAAGGGTGGTGTCAGTGTGCTCGTTTTACTTTTTAACTTCTAGAAAGCAAATGAGAATATTTCAAAAATGTTCTGTTTAGTTTAAAGATCTGATTTGTAAATAAAGAATACTAATTTGGTCTCACTTGCCAGTAAGTACTTCAATGAGACGCAAAAATCTACTTTTCTTTTCAGTGGCTATTTTCAGAAAACTATTACGTTTATTGTCCATAACTATCATCAAATCCCACAACATTCTATTACATCACACATTTCTCTAAAAGCAGTTATACTAGACAGATAAAACACCACCTCGCAGTGGTGCTGGGTCATTCCAACCTCAGAAAAATGGCTCATTTGTGCTCACATCTTTATCACCATCCATGTCAAGTAGAGCTTTTTCATATACCGCCTGTCTCATCCTGCCAGGTGACACGAGCGAGAGAGCCATTTTGAAATCCATTCCTACCTGTCTGCCTGCCTGCCTGTCTGTCAAACTGATTGCATAAGAGGACCGTCCATCACGCAGGTAAAACGGGAACGGTTCAGGATGGAGCTGGTGATGGGAAAACGTACAAAGTGAGATTTATTGTTTTCAGCCTGATCATATACGCACAGGATGCTTGCATGGGCGCTGTGCATCTGTAATGCCACGCACCGTGGACGAGGTTAATCTTCCTGTCTTGCTTTTGTTTTCCCCTTTTCTTCACTGACATATTTACCTTCTTTCCTCTGGTGTTTTTTTCATGATAATCAGGACAGCCTCTGTCACACCTGAACAGAGGAGGGGAAGTCTTCCCTGCGACATTATCTCACCATCCTGCATCAGTTGCTTTATATAATAAAAAGTGACAAATCTTCCAAAGTCAAATTCCGACTCTGAACATGGCCCTGGCTTTATGGGCATTTTACTCGGGAGCCATTTAACAATTGCAGCAGTCAGTGCTGCTGATGCCGTAATTCTTTCTTCTTTGCAAATCATTAACAAAAGCCGTCGGAGCTCTAAAGTGGCGTTTGCCAGACTTCTAACATTGTGAAGAGGACTTGAAAGGCAGAAAGCGGAAAAGTAATGGTTTTGGCAGACTGGGAAAACACTTGATTTATTAGTTTGATTCAGTTTTTTGTTTCAATACTGTTTCACACGGAGAAAGCTTTGATGAGAAAACCATGTGTTGTTCCAGTTGGTAGGTAAGAAAAGCTCTTTTCCGTGCAAACAGGAAACAAACCGTTTGTTTGGTTATCCAATTTAGGAGTTGTTTTTCTTTGTAAGAGAACAATAATTGAACTAATTCTTCCTGCGAGAGCCCCGCCAGTAACAGTCGATAACTGAAGTGAAGAGGAGAGAAAAATAAGCGTTTGGTTTTGGGTAAACACATCTGGATCGTTTGCACACTCCTGAAAATGAGCCAGGACATCCACTACGAACATCACGGGTCATTTTGTTCTGTTTTGCTGTCCACATCTTCTCAGCAGCAGCATATGCTATAAAATGGTCTCAGCTGACCCCTTGGAAGTACACCCCCACAACGCCCACTGATTTCTGCACCAGCAATACGTTATGTGCATAATTTTCTGTCTTGCCAAGCAGATGCCAGTGTCTTTAAATATCTTCATTTGTATTCATGTAAGTATTTCCAAAGGAATGGAAGTCAACCCTCCACCTCAGGGCGAAGCAGTGAGTCAATGTTTTTCCTGCTGCAGCTACAGTAGGAGTCGAGCAGAAAACATCAAGATCGCCTCACAGGCAGTTTATATCATTAGGAACGCGAAGTTTTTGGAGCAGCTGTCAGTCAAATACGAAGTCCCAGAACTCTGCCAAAAGGAATGACTGAAAATATTGAAGACGCCCCAGTAGCATGTGTTAAATTTTTACTACTGAGAGCAAAGCACTTTCAAAAACAAAACGGAGTGGGGAAGTCAGCATATCTTAACAAAATATTCTTAAATGCATATTTATGACTCTAGGAGATGCATGTGGAGAAAAAAATTCTCCAGTTAATCCTGTTGACAAGCCCAGAGCACCGACGTTCATCAGCCAGATATACAGATTCCCTCTATTTAAGTGTCGGTGGGTGTTTTTCGGCTTTTCTCTGACACATATCAAAGTAACCTTGAGCTGAGATTGAGGTATAACCAGGAGGTCTGCATGTTGTTGTGATAAACTGACTAACCGAAAGATACTCAATGCCCCTGTTTGGCAGACAGATTTCACTGATTCATACCAAAGTCTCTTGAGCTGAGAGAGCTGAGAGAGCTGAGAGAGCTGTTTCGCTGCGAGTTAAGGGCGTACGGAAGCTGACATACACCTCCTCCAGAAGTGAAACGAGACTAACTGCCATGCTAGTCGAGGCGCAATGGTGCTTTGAGCTCAATGCGAACGTCAGCATGCTAACATGCTCAAAGCGACACTGCTTACATGCTGATCATCAGCGGGTAAAATGTTCGCCATTGTATAAGCATGCTGGCGTTCGCACACACATTCACACATATCAATTGTTTTGTAGGTATTTATCTCGGTTTGGGTTTTTGGTTTTATTTTGTAGTTATATTCTGATGTGTCTTGTTCTGACGTTTCCCCTCCTGTCTTTGTCTGTTTTCCCACCTTCCCTTTTGTGCCCATCTGTGTTCCCAGTGTTCTGTTTTCCTCTTGTGTTCTTGCGCCTCTGTCCACCTGCGCCTCCTGTGTCCTCAGGTTATTCTGGTTTGTACTTTAGTACAGTTAGTTTAGTATGTTGCTTGTGGATTACACCAGTTTTGTTGCCAACTTTTTTGCTTTTGGATTATTGGATTTTGGTCTTGAACATTAGCTCTTACCAAAGCTTGTTTTGAGTTTCTACCTGCCTGCTCTGTGCTTTGTGTTTGGCTCCTCTTTCAAATAACTGTGACACTATTTGGTTGTAAACAAAAGTAAACTAAATGAAAATTTTGAATTGCTAGATGATGTTCATTCTGACAGGGATATCAAAGTCTGTTCCAAATTTTAATGGCAGTCAATCCTAAAGTTATTGAGGGTTTTTAAGCCTGGTGGCTGACTGACCGACTGGCAGACTGACAGAGACAATGCTGCTGGCATTAAGCAATTTCAAGAAAGTCTCAGTAATCTCCTTTTCAGACACACAAAGCCATCACCACTGCAAAGCTCCCTGACAGAGTGAATAAAATAGAATAAGCACGCTGATTGCATGCCAATAGTCTCTTATTCATCGATAAGATGAGGCAGACCTTCCCACCTTCACTTGTTTCACAAAGTAAATAACAGAATGTAAAACACCTCTGCAATAAATCCAGCTTGATGCTTCACTGACTTTGGCCCCATTATTCCATTCACTTCCTGTTTGCTACATCTCTGCTTCCTATCTCTTGGGGAGGGGTGGACTGACAGCCCAATCTGTGCTTGATCTGAAAACAAGGAAAGCCCTCCCTCGCTCTGCCACGAGCGAGAACAAATGGAGGGATAACTTTTTGCAGGCTGCGTTGATTCCGATTACCACTGACAGTTACTTGGTGGGTTTAAAACACTCCTTGAAAAATATGTCCCTGCTGGAGCCCTGTGACAGGTTTTGGCTCGGGATTCGTTTTCCTTTTTCTTTGACAGTGATTAAGAGAGGGCTCTCATGTCGAACCAACCACACTGAAACTGAGTGAGGAAAATACAAGAATCAATAAACATGTCTAGGGATATTAAAGGAGTCATATTATGCTTATTTTCAGGCTCCTAATTTTTTAGGGAGGCTACCACCAAAATAGGTTTATATGTTTTATTGCTCAAAAAATATATAAATTTTTACATACTGTCCAGTGCAGCAGCACTGTATTCCCCCTCTGTCTGAAACACTCTGTTTTAGCTTCTGTCCCTTTAAGGTCTTCCCTCACTTACACCCAGTCTCTTCTGATTGGTCAGCTCACACATGCCTGACTCAGATCCACTAACAACAACAGAGCAGCTGCGCTAAATCAATTCCCATGTGCCAAACTAGCCACTAGGCATACATCATGCAAATGTATGACACAGTAACGTAGTGTGATGTCACAAAGTCACAGAGTTAAAAGCAGGACTACTGATGAGGCATTTCAGGAGCAGTGTTTTCTGTGGGAGAGACGAGCTCCTGTTGGTGCAGACGTTGACCATGTTAACTTTCAAGATCTGTTCGTGCACAAGAACCTGAGAATCACTGAAGGAAAAGAATAAAAGGCAAAAGCATTATAGGTCTCCTTTACTGTCTGAATTTTCTGGCTATTTATGAATAAACGCTGTTTTAACACTTGGTCCCAATTGAATAAAAGTGTTTTTGGGACAACTCTCTTGAGAATCTATCAGTTGCAAACATAATTTAGGAGTAAGTCATTAAATGATTAACTCTAACTCCCTTCAAGTAATCTTCACAGTTTACTTCTATGCACATACGTCACTGAATGGACAAAAAGCCGTTCTATTTTTAGTAAATTTGAAGTTTTATGTGCAAGTCTACAACTCTGAAATTAACAAAACAGCCAAACCATAAACAGAAGGCCGGTGCAGATTTGAACTGAAATGTTAAATGAAGTGCTCCATTTACAGCCTTGTCAGAGAGATCCAAATGTTCTGCTCCGTTTCATCTACGACTTGTGGCTACAGGAAACTACAGGCGTCTGTTTACATGAGCTTCACTCTGGGACCTGTTACAAACGCTATAAGCTCAGCCCAGGGACTATTTTGAAACAGCCTCCAATAGAGCTGTTGTTAGGCAGTGTGGAAATGGGCTACCCACTTAATTCCACCTGCAGTGATATTGACACTGAGCTTTGTGTGCGTACATGTGTGAGTGCATGTGTGTGTTTCTGTTCGCGGTGGAGGAGGTCTATATTGAGCTCCTGTAATATGACCAACTATTTTTCGGCCCTCTTGTGTGGGAGGGGAAATGGAGAAAATGGGAGTCCAATTCAATTTATGCCCGCATCATTGTACATTAAGGTACTTGCAACCAACCCCCACCTTTTTCTACCACACATGCACACGCAGGATTATCGGAGAAGCGTCAGAAAAATAGCATTTTGTTCCAATTATAGCTCTGACAGGCCTCACGGCCACAAAGTATGGTGGCATTGGTCTGGTCCCTGGGGTGTCCAAGCCAGTAATTGAAAATCAGGTCTATGGCTATACGTGCCAAAAGGGCCTGAACCTCCTGTCCCTATACATGCACTCGCACACACATAGCCACTAATGTGCAATTTCGTTTTCGTGACAAAGCCCCATCTCCCTGACGGCTCAGCTGATGCATGTGACACTTCAGACTTCCAACCAATTCGCGTCCATCTCTCAAGAGATGAGACGAGACACGGAGGCTGACGCTTGAGCGGCACGTCTCTTGTCTGATCGGCACAAACTTGAGATTGTTCAATGCATATTGTAATTTAGAACTTGCAGACCGTGACAGTGTCTGCAAATCCAGGAACCACAATAACATTAGCCCTTTTGTTTTGTTGAAAGCGGCTTCAGATACTCCAACATACATGTTTCCAACACACAACATTGTCATGATGTAATTTTTTTTTTTTCCCTTTGGCCATCACACATGACAATATATGTTAAAATGAATATATATATATTTGTTCAGTCATAGACAAAGAAGTGTACAGTGTGGGATTTCAGGTAGATCCGGGTAACAATCATGTTTCTATATACAATTCTCATCAAATTAATTAGACTTATTAAGTATCAAACTAATAAAACATTGTTATGTATGTTTTTAAAGAGGCCCTGGAGCCCAAAGTTACTAAATGGGAGCAGAAATCAGAATAGGAGTACATGGAGAAAACAATACTGCTTGGGAGGAGGTAAGCATTATGATCCCAGCTTCTTGTTTGCACTCTCCTCAGAAGCTGGTGACAAGGGAAGGATTGTTTCCAAAAGCTAAAACACGAGTTTTTAAAAGACACACTTTGGCACACAGTATGAATGTAGACACTTTTTTGGAGCTATCAATCGACCACGCCGCATTAATATCACTCCCATTTTGTGCAGCAAAAGCCGCTAATCTCAGTTACACCCTTGACAGCAACAACAACATCACTCAGCCTCTGCGGCGACACCGCCTTTAAAGTCTTCCTCTTCCACAACCTGTAAGACATCCCTCACACGGGATCACTAATGCTCTGAAGCAGCTGAAAGAGGCCCTGTCACTGCTGTTAACTGTGCATTACCCCGGGCTCTCCTGTTCTCTAACATCCCCAATGCCTCTCAAGTCAAACTGCCACTATGAGGTGAGCTCTAAAGCCAAAACGGCTCACTTAGTCCTGCACCAGAGCGACTGCAGCGGGGCAGCACGAGTGGATCAGACTAATTCAAGTCAAAATGAAGTGAGGTCTGTTTATCGCACCCAAAGCCGGACTGTAAATTGAACTGAGGGTGAGACGGAAACGGAGATTCCTCAATCTCAACAGCCAAAAGCGTCTTCTGCAGTCGATAAAAAAAATTAAATATTGAAATATGAGACACTTATCTTTTTTTTGTGTGCTGCTGCTGCTGCTGCTGAGGGCAAAATATATTTCTGTCATGTGAAATGTCTGTACACTGGAAATCAAGTTTGACAATAAAGCGCTGAGTGATGCAACGATGTAATCAGAGGCATGACATTGTGCAGAGATCACATTCGGCGCTGACATGTTGACGCTTCTCTTTTATCACAGGCGCACTTTGTTGGGTGTCAGAGCGAAACAGACATGGTGGATAAAATGTAGAACCTCAGAACAGCCGTGTCTCTCTTCAGCCCATTTTTTTATATTCACTGGTAGTTCCTGTTCTGGAACCGGTGCAGAGGAACTTCACTGAACCCCTTTTGAGAGTTGAACCCAATTCCACTCCAACCTTATTATGTGTGTGCGAGTGTGTCTCTGCACCTGTTGTAGATGCAAAGCTCTTTGTGTGTGTGTGTGTGTGTGTGTGTGTGTGTGTGTGTGTGTGTGTGTGTGTGTGTGTGTGTGTGTGTGTGTGTGTGCGTGTGTGTGTGTGTGTGTGCGTGTGCGTGCAAGAGAGACAAAGAAGGAGTGTGTGGCTGTGTGATTTCAAATCCGTGCAGGTGCAATTAACGGTTCATTTCTGATTTCTCCCCGGGAGATTCCTTCACGGGCATGAGATTTCTCACAAGACACCCAGCTTGTCTGTAATTGAGGCACGTGCATTTCAGTCGTCGCCTTATCTGAAACACATCGGTCTTAAAGACGTTTTGAGAACGCTGATGCGTCTCAATCTGTCCAGCAAAGCAAAGAAATGTCCAAAAAAACAACATGGATGACAGATGAACTGGACAAATCACTCAGGAGGGATACACCAGCTGCCTTCCAGCATCACTGCACTGGATACATGGTGAAAACGCAAGAACTCACTGTCATCACAAACACTTTGGGACTTGAACAATGTCCCAGGGGCTGCTGCATCATAATGTGCCGATGTCGCAGGTTCACAGCAGAAGTGCTCCGAGGCGTGAATATTCTTTGGATACTGAGACTAATTGCTCAAAAACAGTTGTCATCTGTCAGCATGCTTGTTGGTGGACTGGTTTTTTGCTGTTTTTTGGTTGTTTTTTTGTTGTTTTTTTGATGCATTTCTTAATCGCGAGAGGATTTACCCTGGGTGGCGTTTGAATCACTTTGTGGCTGCAGATTTCACAGCCCCTTTGGGGAAAAATCCTATGAAACACCATCAGAAAGTCTCTGCGACAAGACCAAGATGTGGGCCAAAATTCCACCCAGCAGCTCCTGCTTCTAGTTAGAGCCAATGCATCAACGCTGTCCTCAAGAAGCAACACTTTATGGCACAACTGGTGCACGGATAGAACCAAGTCTCCGAGGCTCCACACTGAGATCAAACCCGTCTTTTTGAGGTCAATGAAAGAAATGCGAAAGGAGATATCTGATCTCTGACTAACACTGATAACAAGATGGTGATTATTTTTGCTCTTTCATATGAAAACCAGAGAAGGAGAGGGACTTTTTTTTGAAAATAAACCCCCAACCCCCTCAAACAGGCCCTCTCTGTTCAATCAAACCAAATCGCTCTCTCTCATGAGCTGTCCAAGGTGCTGACGGGCGTCTGTTTGAGTGCCTGGAGTAGATCACAGCCACATACACATGAATAAACACCCCCCTGCGTGTGTGTGTGTGTGTGTGTGTGTGTTCGTGTGTGTGTGTGGCTCACCAGCTCCTTAAACACCACTCAGGTAGGCTACACACAAAACGGGTAACACCTCACCTTCAACTTCGTCTTCGGGCAGGTTCACCGGGGCGCTGTAGGAGAGGATGTCGGGGATGGTGCAGATCCCCCGGTACATCAACGTGGAGGTGACTGGGTGCATCGGCATGACTGCGACCTTTGGCTGCCACCTGCGCCCTCGTCATACAGAAAACGTCTCTAAGGAGAGGAATCCCAACTTCCCCCCTCACGGTCACCGAAGGAGCGGAGGAAGCGTGTCCATGGGTGGAGGTGGGGGGAGAGGGGTGAGACGGGAGAAGGTGGATTCCGCAGCGCGTCCGCCGAAATCTCGGGGGGGTTTTGTTTTTTTTTT
>CAEMYA010000092.1:6636046-6671346 GCA_903131615.1 Diplodus sargus
TCTTTTTTTTTTTTTCATAGCTTTATTTCATAGTTCGGGCAACATACAGAGAATTATCACCTGAATCTGCAGCTCCCCTCAGCTCATTGCATTGTTTAGCTGTCTGGCCCGCATGTTTTATGTTTTGAGTCACTCTTGCTGCTCTCACATCTACGTTGTATGCCGCAGTAGGCAGCTGTTCTCAGTGAAAAAGCTCTAAAAATCCACTGTAGTCTATCTGCTCAGCACTAAACAGCAGAGAGACACAGTTAGTCGCTGGTGAACACAGTGGAACATTTAGAGGCAGATATTTTCTTCTGGGGTAAGCAGAGATTAAAGGAGGGTGAATATTGGACTTATGTTTACCAGGTGGCCAGACAAATGTCTCCAAATGAATGAGAGCATTGCCCTGTGACTGTGGCATGTTCAGATTCAGATTCATTTTTTTTATTGTCCTCTGTAGAGGACATTTGTTTTTTACAGTCTGTACACATAAAGGACACCCAGAACAAGGCACAAACAAAAAACAAACAAACAAGTCTACTGCAGTGTGTTCAGGTTATTTAGAGTCTGTATAACCCAGTCCTCCAAAAGGGTCTTTCTTTAAAGGCTGGTTGTCTGTATCAGCAGCCAGAGGGAAACTATATGCTTCCTCATATCATCTTAAAAGGTGATGAATTTGTCGCTGTTGTGTTCACAAATTACGACAGGTTTAAAAGTGTGTCTTACAACACGTTCTCAATCCCAACTCATCACATGTGGCAGCTTGGTCAGTGGCTTCAAGCGTCACACTTCACTAAAAGTGTTTTCCATCAATTGCTCCACAGTCAGCTAAGCAATGGTACATGTGCAACATCTCAAATGTTTCAAAATAAAAGTTTGCATTTGGCATATTATAACTTTGGACAGTTTTTAAAGTTGTGAGCAATCACCGTTTGGTTAGGTTGAGACACAAAACAGGACTTTGTTAGGTGTAGGCACCAAAACAACCTGACTCGGTTTAGGAAAGCTCAGACTTTGGGTTGAAATAGGTATGTTTAGTAACGCCACTTACATCACTCTTTTGAGTAAGTGTTGCACGGTAACTTACTTAAATAACATAACTTCAAATCAATCTGGACTCTTTGGAAGCCAACCTGGTCTGATGAGTTACAGACCAGTATATGACCCATCCAACTCCCCCTCTTTATAATATTACACAAGAGGGTTAACTACAGCATCAAAAGGATCCCAAACAGTACATTAGGTTTAATAGGATATCTCTGAACATGGACGCCATCTCTGAAAAACATTTGAGTGTAAAATTCTTGTATACAGGAATAGATGGAAACTTGGCTCAGTTATCTCTTGATCACTTGGAATCTGCACTGTCTGTTAGGTTGGTTGGGGCTGTGGTTATATAACCAACAAAAAAAAACAAAAAATGTATCCAATATTCCACCTTTGCTCGGTCACTGAGTTGCAACATTCTCCACACATGAACACATCCACTGTGCTGGCTGGCATTTTGCTAATGCTCAACAGACCATCGGTCAAGTCTGACAGTGTCAGCAGTGTCCAACGACCGCTGGCTGGACACAAAAGGGCACCAGCAACTTTGTATCCTCGGGTGACATGTGGCACCTTTTATTTCCGCAAAAGCAGTCTACCTAAAGCCCTCTCAACAGGAGGAAACTTTGAAGGTCAGACCACTTTCGGAATCCGATGGCTGCAGTGTTCAGACTCCAATGCGTCACTGGGCTCTTTTGTCTCTGAAAATGTTTAATGAATGCCCCTGCCAGGTCAGTCTGTGTTTGTGCGAGGTATGCTGGTGCTAAGGCTGGCGCTAGATGTCAGCTGATTCATCCGCGCCTGTGCCTCCTCACACCGTTGGTCGCTAAATGCGGCTTTGGCCGCAGGAAAAAGGAAGTGTAAGAAATCTTGAGCGTAAGTGATATCCACCTGAAAACAGAATTCAACATTCAAATTAGCTTTTCAATTTGTAATGATGTGAGAAAAACTAAACCCATCGGTGAAAATTGCGCCTCAAGTAAATCCACAAATCAAGTTTTAATCTCCACATTAAATTAGCAGGTGCAACTCTGAAGGAGTGGACGTGAATGTGAACATGGTCCCTCCGAGTTCCAGCAATGGGCAGCAAATGACTCCAAACAGCTCAGCAGCACGATCCAAGTGTTCTGAAGCCAAATTATTACACTGTGGATACAGGAGTCCGATATTTTCCCCATTAAGTCCCCGATTTCCCTCACTCACCATGCATCACCTCACATCGGCTTGCCTTCGCCTGCTCATAAGTTCCTCTTTCCGGGACATAAAGTTGCAAATGGGAGCCTAAAAACTCATTGTGTAGTCAAGTGCTTATAGTCTCGGAATAATCACTGAAAAGCTACTTCTGCATTTATTACTGACTGAGAAGTGCAGACCTACTTGTGCTGACGAATGCATCATTTGAATCCTTTTGTCAGTGATTTTGATATGAGTGTGTGTTTTGTTGCACAAGCGAGGTATTAAGACCGAGACTGTCTTGCCTGACTTGCCTCTCATCCAATCTTTCTCCCTTCCTAACAAGGAACACAACTGAAGAGAGCTGTTCTCTTTTTTCTTTTTATCTTTGACAAATGTAATCATGTGTTAGGACTGTGGGGACTGACATATTTATAATGAAGAGAGGGCACATCACCACCTATTTTCCGCTGGAAATCCGTATACATCCTACGCCTGCGCACGCACACACATACAAGCATGCACACGTGTACATATACACAACCAAATGCGAACAATGAGCGGCTGTTATGTGTTTTTATTTCATTACTCGCAGCGTGAATGCTGCCTGGATTGAATCAGCAGTATGTTACAGGGGCATACAGTGGCTTCACACCCTTCTGCTTTCTAATGACAACCTGGCTAGGCCGATTTTATAACCGCTGATCTGACAGTAATCGGGAAAAACCTGAAATCCTCACTGTCTCGCTTCATTTACTCCCCGCATCTCATCCTCCGATAGGCGGGTGTGAGACTGCGACAAGGACAAAGCACAGAGAAGAGGCCCAGGTACCCACACACGATGCCTGATCTTATTGTCGCTGATTAAAGAGAATGGGAAGAAAAATACTTCAATTTCATGTGAGACTACCTGCCAGGAGTTATTACCTCTCAGGATTAACAATTTTTCAAAATAGATAAACAACTCCAAATTGACGGGGAAATAAATAAACAAAGCCGTGTGTGAAAAAACACGTGGGCATTCTCTTTGTGATTTCTCTGGATGGAGAGCTGGAGAGTCCATAAGACGAGGGGCCTGTTGTGGAGCTGCTCCTGTGATCACATGTGTCTGCCCCCGTGGAACAAATTACCCTTTTCAATTCTGACTACGTCCTCGGCTATTGACCAGCACAGAGAAAACGTATTGGAGTGAATAATGGGCCATACTGTGAGCCCATCGAGCTGCTCGAGGATTATACGCATGGAGCCAAAAGAGAGCTGGAGACTGAAGGGGGATAGATGGAGGAAAAAGTTTTTCCTCTCCGTTTGGGAGGAACAGGAAAGACTGATGTGGTCATTTCACAAACCCCTAAACAGACTTGTGTCATTACAGCTCCGCATTACAACTAGATAATGCACTTAGGTAATGCATTTACAGAACGTCTGCCTGACAAGAGGGATGTTTTGGGAGTCGGAAATGCCGACAAAAGTCTGCCATTACCGACTAAGCGCTACCTTGGATTACTCCGCCATCCCGCAGTCCCATTACACAGCCGGGCATCCTCTGTTGGGGGAAATGGCATCATCCCTCTTTTCAGATTATGCCTCTACAAATACGTATCTGGCCTGGCGCTGCCATTCTTAAAAGTTTCTGACTGTGCGAGGAGGAGTCCCAGCCTATGGGGGGAATTACGGATATGTCAGTGGGCGTCTTCGCTGAATCCGCCACTGAATGAAGCTGCAGGATCAACATAAGCTGCACTGCAGGCCCAAGCATGTATTCCCCCAGTGTTTTGGCTTGTGTTTATAACTACGACACGCGCCTCTCTTTCTCCTTCCTCCTTTCCCTCGCCGGGCAGCCCCGAGCTGGACCCCAGCTCATGGTTTTCAGAGGATGTCGGTGCCTGTTTGAAGTGCTGCTTTGCTATTTGGGGAGCTTCCGCCGGGAGAAGGAGTAGGAGGGGAAAAAAAAGATTGGATTCAGAAGCAAAGAAAAAACAAAAACAACTCTTTATTTGGGGGAAGAAAGGAAACAGCAACCCCTGGTGGCAAACGGATGCACGCTGTTTCCTCCCTGTCGTTACAGGCTCTTGATCTTCCAACTAAAAAATCATGAAAGTCTATGTCGGAGTGTGACACTTTGAGGGTAGTCGGGGTCATGTTGTGAGGGAAGGAAAAAGAGAGGTGAAGTCTGAACAGAAAAACATAATTCAAAATATTTGAAAGTAAACGTTTGTTTTTGCTATTAATTCTAGTTTCATATTCTCCTGTTGGGGCGCACAGTCTATGTTAACACCTGAACCACATCCAGGATTGATGTCTATCTTTGTTGAAAAGATTAACCCCGTTGTTTTGATTGATGATGAAAGTCACCGCAGGGATTTAACAAAGCACACGGACAACTCTGACAGACCTGACAGCGCCTGACAGGAGGATTGGAAAAAAAATCTGGCACGTAAAAACATCACATTTGTCACCATTAAAGCAATCACACAACCAATGAATGAAAACTTCAAAACAGCAAGAGGAAACAACAGCAGTATCCATGGAATTTACCTCCATTGTCAGAATTAAGCGGCAATTCATAAATGTAGAGAGGCCGGAGGTAAAGGTGTGAGGGTTCAGGCGGCGAAAGGAAGCGTCTGACTTCAGCGATAGAGACTGGAGTTTTTGTCACGTCACAGCAAATATCATTTACCTTCCCTGTAACTGCAACCTGTCCCTAATGGACAGCCAGTTTCAGTTGCAGGGACTTGTCGAAGGTCTCTGGAACCATTTAAAGATCTCAGGAACTCTTGTCATGAGAAACGATGCCTTTTAGTTTAGGTCCAAAATCTTCAGTCGCAGTGGAAACACAATAAGAATCGCACATAAAGGATAACATAAAAAAACAGCATATTTGCTGTATTAGCTATCTCGCCAGAATAAAAGGTTGGCATTGTACATTTCTCTTTGTTGCAGCTAGTTTGGCAGATAAGAATTGATTTAGCACAACATTTTTGTTGCGTTTAAGCACGCTGAGTCATGCGTGTGTGAGCTGACCAATCAGAGGAGACTGGGTATTTAGGAGGCGGACCTTAAAGAGAAAGGAGCTCAAACTGATTGTTTCAGACAATGGTATCTGGTATCTATTCTTTCTGCATTCTGAACACATCAAACGTGCAGTAGCTGCTCAGTGTTGATGTTCTTGTTCTTGACAGTATATTTGGGAAAATAAAATAACTCACTGCTATTCCCTGGTCTGATCCAAGGAGGTCCGATCATGTCACTGCCCTGCACTGTTTCAGCAGTTTGACTGTAATCTCGCTGACTTTAAAATAAATACGGATACATTTTGGAGTATTTCATCAGGTTTTTATTAGTAATTGGCTGGACAAATGGGCCAAATGGGCACTGCAGCTCTGTCGAGGGCAAATGAGGCCGAGCGAACTCCACCGGTGCCATGAGAGTGGTTTTAAATGCAAAGATAACACTGTGCATATATCACCCAGGCTGCTGCTCATTAAAACCAGAGAACCTGTGCTGCCGGCCAGTGCAGGGTTATCCCCCAGCCATTTTATGAAACTTAATGTTCCATTAAGATTGCATCAATCAGATTTTAAATGATTTGGATGCCCATTAGTCCTTGCAGAGCCACAGCACTGAGACCACTCCCGCTGTAATGATATTGAACAGAAGCGGGAGACATCATCTTTTGAAAAGGCTACAACACATTCGCCCCCAGCGTCTCCCACAAACCCCTGTGATGTCTGACTGACCGCGCTGCTGACAGCCTGAGGCGCGTGATTGGCAACCGAATAATCTGAGAAGCACTCAAGACGTGGAGCAGGAAAATTCTTGGTAGACTTTTCTGCCCTAAGCTCCTAGTTTGGGGGATATCAGATGAGCACAAGCACGAGCTAGCTCTCCCTCGAGAATGTTAATGCCATCTCCCAAACATCAAAGTTGAGGAAACTAGGGTAAGAAAGCTGCATCATGTTTACCCCCTGCGAGCTGCGGAGTGTTTGCACACCTTTTCTACAGGAACCGTTTCGACACATCAAAAACGCCTGAGTGTGTTTCCCCTCCCATGACCCAGAAGTGAAAGACAACACTGAAGGCAGAGGAAAGGGAAACCACGAGGGAATTTCGCCTTTTGAAAAAAGTTAAGCAAACTCCGAGTTCACTTCGAGTGAGGCGAAATTTGATAAGATAACCGTGACAGTGGCAAAAGTGTTCCTCGGGGCAGAGAACATCCTGAAGGATGCTCTCCAGATTCTTCAAGGAGTGTGTCATCTGCACTAGCGTTTTGCATGCATACTTGTAGAGACATGTTACTTTGAATAGCTGCATCCAACCTGTCAACCTGTTGGGGGGGGGAATCATACAATTTTGCTCAGATTTTTCAATAAAACAGTATTTCCTAACACATCCTAGACCTACAAATTATACATTCTCTAACTTTTCCAAAGTGTTGCAAGTATCAGTCAACTATTGAATCACCTCCTCAAGACTCTCCTCTATATGGAAATGGGGGAAAATGCAAACGTCTCCCTGGTTAGAATCAATTATTCACAGTCATCTCTAGGGATGTGCAGGCCCTGGCAGTTTCGTAAGATGATTCTAACTTTGTGTGCGTGTGTGTGTCTTTGAGCATGTGGAAGTTGGAGTTAAACCCTTTAGCATAATGTGAGCAACATCCAGGATGAGGACTGTGTCCGGGCAAACCCTCCCTGCCCCTGCCGTCTCCTCTTTCCCGCTGAGAAAATGGGCCTCTCAGACAGGTCTGCAAGGGCAGATAGGAAAAAGGTTACAGTGTCTCTTTGGTGTAGAGTCTGGCTGGCTATCCCACTGCTGAGAAATTGTGAATGTTTTATAAAGAAAGAGGATGCACTGTTCTCCAGCAGACTTTTGTCTCTCAAATGTCTCTTTTCCTTTGACCTTATCTATACTCTGTGCCCATGACAGGAATTGTTAAAATTTACCGAACAGCCTTCCAGGTGAAGAGGAGATCATGTCCAATATTGTAATTATGAAATTATGTCCATAGGGCACAATTGCAAAATGACTCGTTTCACGATCATGATTTGAGTTGTTCGGCTGGATAACATTTGGAAAATGTACAAAAGACGCACGACTGATCGGAAATTAGCTGGCTTGATAGGAATGAGCGAGGCTCTTTCCAACACTGTATCCAGATAACAATTGCATCAGGCTAGCTGGTCGGCATGCTAACTTCAATCTCTGCATCACAATACTTAGCTTTTATTTACATTGCCTCAAATCCTAATCACATTGTCTCACTGGGCTTTACAATCTGTGCACATCCTCTGTCCTTAGACCCTCAATTCGATTGAGGTACTTGCCAATAGTATTAAACACAAAGTCAAAACTGTTATTCCTTTACATATTGCTGGTGATTTAAACTAAAATTCTTACGTATTAACTTGCTGTTTTTTACATTCATCATGAAACTATTCACCTAATTATAAACTAAGACAAAGGTGATACAAAAGAAACAAATACACAATAAATATCATACCTGTCTAGAGATACCGGTGAAAAATATTCCGATTTAATTTGTTAATGAATTAACATATCTTTGAGGTAGAAAGATGTGTCATACACTGTTTCAACATGACTAAATATTCTCACTGTAACTGAAAGACACACAATGCAATTTGCTGATCATTTTAAGTCTAGTTGCCTTTTTTGACAAAACTATTGGCATCACTTTCAGAGACAAAAAATATATATATATTGTTCATTCAGAGCTATGATATTTCTCTCCGGTATGAGTCAGCCAAGTGTTTGCTGGTCATGACCCTCTCCGTGATGAGCTGTCTATCCTGAAACAGCATAAAACTAAAGGCAGAGGTAACTGCTTATTATATAGACACCACAGGAGCAGGAGATATGCCACGAAAATAAAATCAATTCAACTTAAAAAA
Source organism: Diplodus sargus (assembly GCA_903131615.1). NCBI lineage: Eukaryota > Metazoa > Chordata > Actinopteri > Spariformes > Sparidae > Diplodus > Diplodus sargus. The sequence continues at coordinate 6,644,158 of CAEMYA010000092.1, forward strand.
CAATGTATTCAAACATCTATTATGAACAAAACTTCATCTGGCATCTATTCTTTTGCATTGTCGTGTTGTTTGGAAGTTCCCTGCCCGAGTTTCATTCTGATCGACCTCAAACAAAATCCCTTAATCTATCTATACAAGCTTGGAGACCTTGTTGGATTCCTCAGCAGCTTCGAGTCAAAGGGAATAAAGAACACTTAACACAAAAAGTCGACAAATACAAAATTGAGAGGTCTCCGAGCTGTCCTTCCCAGAACGAGGTCATGACGGCTTTCTCTGATCTTTGAAGAATTTCATAAATTCGTATCCTCGTGGTTTTCTTTTTCTTTTCTCTGTGCAATGTACAGCAGCAACAGGTCATCAATATCCATTTTCATTTACTGCCATCGCAGCTGGAGCGCTTGGAGTTATCATTCGAGTCATAGCTCTTTCACGCTCTAAAAATAGGTGGAGAAGTGGATTTTTGAGAGTTTCACAAAGATGACGTGTACCTGAGAGAGGATGACACCCCTCTGATGATTGGAAGAAATCTGATTCATTGGCTCTTTATTGCATCAAATGTGTTGCGAGTTGGAGCTCTCACCTGACACGTTTTTTGGCGCTTTGTGTTACTCGCTTCAATCCAAGTGTGTGCCTTTTCATCAAACTCGTTCATTGATGTTTTCTTGTTTGTGTCGATGCCTACACTAGTCTGGTCACATTGTGAACATATCCTCCTGGCAATCGCCGCAGTGATCAGCCCAGAAGTAACCTACAGGTTTCATCTGCCATGATTCAGCGTCATATGATGGAAACCTTCTTACCAAAATTTTCTCCAATCATCCGAGTTGTTGTTCCAGCTTGAGAGGACAATAACGTGAATTTTCTTGATCAGAATAATCTTTTTCCTGTAATTTCGAAAGCACGTGAACGCACAGTCTGCCTCAGTCAGCTGGCCTCTCTGCTTTCTCTCTCAACCTGAATCACAAGATGTGTGCAGGACTATTTAAAGTCCAAACCTGAGCTTGATCAAAGCAGTCAGTAAGATCCGATCGCCACACACTTTCACTAATGTTTGTTGGCTGTCATCTGCTTCTCTCCACTCCACCGCACCAGGTTTCCCCCCTGAATACCAAACGACCGATGTTCCATCTCCATCCCTTCCTGTGACAGTATCTTGACAGCACTTTACTACGTTGCTGTGTTGCCCTGTAGGAAATCTGAAGAAAAGTCTATCTGAATGCAGACCTGCACCATGCATTCTTCTTTAACAGCCTTTTGTCGCACGGTCCCCCACGTGTGTTCAGACCGCGACAAAATAAATGGGAAAGTGCAGGAATTGTGGCCACGGTTATGATACATATTATACATGCATGAAGTCCAACCCGTCAGGTTCACTGTACCCTCATCATGTCATGAAACAGCAGAGGGCTCATTCCATGATTTAACTGCATCATTCATTTTTTAATATGGGGCTTTTCTGACTGAATACAATTTTCCACTCATTTCTTGCCTAATGACATTCATTGTGGAAGTGATAAATTCATTTCATTTTAAACATCTTGGTAATTTTAAATGACACATTTATCCTGCTTGTATAGATTAATCAGAGCTGTGAGGATTGTATAATGTTGGAATAAATGTACCTGAACATGCTTAAAAACCGTTATGTAACGGTCTTTATTTGTCTAACTCTTTGTCACACGAACGTTAATGGTGGGCTGCTTTGTAATTCTGCGCCACATAAAAAAAACGTCTGTTTGGATTTCTCCTGCAGTGCCGCAGGAATACATTATGAAAACGACGCTATAAAATGTAAATGAGAAACATACCTCATTTAATGTCTTTCACGTTCATAAAGGCGTGCCTAATATTCCATGCCTCTAATTGTCATGGGGCCGCTGTCACCGCCCGATCCTGTCTGCAGCTTCCCGAATTATCTTTGCTGAACCAAACTTGCGATGACTGAAAGGTGCAGAGGTGAAATCATTCTCAAAGGTTTCCAGCAGTCCTGAGCCTGTCAAAGGGAAAACAGCCTGGTGCCAATCTGCTTTTCCTGATACAAATGAAGGGCACCCCGTCATCCTTGGATGTGTTGACAACTGGAGCTAGACTTGTATCCAAATATAGCAACATTTTAACAATTTTTTTGTAAGCCTGCCAAAGAAAATATATTTTTTATGCAAATATTAGGAGTTGGTTTAGGGAGATAACCAGCATGGCACTTACTCTCTATTCAGAAGAAGAGGGTGCAGCAGGATGACAAGGGACATTCACACCTTTAATGGTGGGGGGAAAAGTAGAAATATATAGATAGATATGATATAAATATGGCCTTTTGGTTTATTGGTGTATTAATTTGCAACCCAAATGCAAGTACATTGGTCAAACCACTTGGTCGGGGTTGGGAAAAATAATTTATTTTGGTCGCCATGATCACTGAGATGGTCCAAATTCCTGTGAGAAATAATGGGTTTTGGCCACCACAGAAACTGCTGGGAATGTGTGCAGGTCTCACTTTTGACTCATCACAACGGCTGGAAATATCCGCAGGTCTCCTGTCCACACACTGGGCAGGAGACCACATGTCAATCTTGGATATATCATATCTGTGGTTTGCAGGAATGTTAACGGCAAACAGTATATCCTGGTGGCTGGGTTGTAATCGGAGGAAGGTTACGGTCTCCCGATTGTTTCCTAACAAATCCAATGTTTTCATCTGAGGCCCTTTTCCGTTTCTCCAGCATTGTAGCAGGTGTGACAGACGGATGGGTGTGACACCCTTAATTCCTGCTCGATTTTCCGACAGCCCTTCAGATGCCCCTTGCGCAGATGCCCTGTTGACAGATGGACTTCTACAAAGCAGTAGTTTAATGGAACCACTCAATCGGTCCTGTCTATCATTCTGCCCCTCCGCCCACCTCCCTCCCCACAAAACATGAATTTCTACCAGGTAACAGCCTGTGGTCAATACTCCCCCATTGTGGAAGACTCCATTTCCCTGTGACACTATGACTGTGTGTTCGCAGCAAAGTGTTGACACAGATGGACCCAGCGTTATTTCCTCTTCCACTACTTGCAGTCCACTCAATCTGTGCTAGATAGCAAAATGTTGTATAACTCTGACACATTTGGCACAAAGGAAAGCTTTGCAGTCATTCATTATATCAATGTCTTGACTACAAAGAAGAGATTTTTCTCCACTTGTACAGTGCGGATTGTTTTTCTGATAGAGCAGTGATGATGTAAGCGATAGCATGCTTTTTCTTATACCCCTTTCAAACTGGTCCAAAAAACCCAGTCACACTTTATCTCCAATGTGAATGCGTATAATCTGCATTCACTCTCATGGCAATTAACTCTGCAGTTGTCACATGTATTCCTAGGTAATCTAACAAAAACAGGCAGGGGCAAATCCACGAAGAAATACAAAAAAACAAAAGACCAAACCATAAGCTCGTGGAACACAGGCAAAAAACACGAGTAGCACAGTAGGCATGGGACTCATGGGGACAGAACAGACAAACCAACAAAGAGTGAGGGAACAGCACAGGCTTTAAAACAAACTTAACTAGCAAGGGGATGGGGTACAGATAGAGACACTGGGAACAGGGCAGTGCTAACAAGGCTGATGTGAAAGGGATACGGGGGGAATATCAGCACAGGAAGACAAGGGGGAAACAGAACATTAGGAACACGTGAGGAGGAAGTAGAGAGTAACAAGACACAAGAGGATACAACTACAAAATAAAACAGGAAATCAACAAACCTAAAAAAATAAAACTTTACTGTTCCCTGTTCTTCCGGTGTGTTTTCGATGACTAACGGGAAGTACAAGGGGAAAGAAAACCGAGGGGCAAACACCCAAAATGGAAAAGGAATGGCGCACCTATTTTTTAGCAGGTTTAACCGTGTTTAAAAAAAATACATATACACACTAATTTCTGTAGAAAAGTGCTATTACTGTAGCTGTTTCTTGTACTGCTAGCTTTAAGGTCCTACTGTATTAACTAACCTGTGCTGTTTACATTGCCAGTACAGTTATTCTAGTGCCAGAGTGCTTACATGTGATCGATGTTTGAGATATAGAACATCTTTGAGTGTCTGTTATACCTTTAGGCAGTACCAGTGTAATTGTTTTTATACTGTGTTATTACCTTTTTTCTCATCATTAAATTACCAAACCAACCATACGCCTGAGCAGAGGCACAGACTTCCATTGAAAACCTTTGGCAGCAGACAATTCAGATCTCTCTTATGCACTGATGGGAACAGTAGACCGGTATCATTATTTAAGATCCTCTCTCTTCTCTTGGATCAGTGAGAATTGCGTTCAAGGTGAGCTTACTCGTTTCTACTTCAATAATTCATTCATTTACAAATGTTTATTTCCCAAAAAAATCACATACAGTTCATTAAAATAGCAATAGTATACACACACACACACACACACACACACACACACACACACACACACTGTCTATATCAGAACACACGGCCGTCTTCTGGAGAGATGGATTAAGAGACCGTTGTGGGAGGGGATGAAGGGTCCTCATGACCGTGGAACCTTATCTCGAGCAGCTTTACAGCAGCCTTGATGAGCGGGAAAGATAAGAGAGCAGGGGAAGTGTGCCAGCATGAGCAAGGTCAGCGAAAGAACTGACTGACAGTCACATTTCCCGGAGACAAGCTGGAGATCAGAGAAAAAACAAATCTAGGAGAGACGACTCTGTCTTTGAAGATTCTGCGTGGATAAAACAGCAGCGCTTCCGTTCGTACAGCCTGCTCATCATTAGTACAACATTTAATTCATTTAGGAATGTATTGGGTGAGAAAGCAAACAAAATCTGTAATCGCATGTTGACCAAACAGTCCTGCCTCGATATACATCCGCGTTTTTTCCTGGACTTTCATTCATGTTTAACTGTAACTTTAACAAATTCCTTAAAGTTGTTCTCTCCTGACCGCAGAGAGTTATAAACTGGGGAAAGGTCAGACCTGTGATTCCACGGCGGAGGAGGGACCTGCTCTTGTCGACGCTTTAGCACCAGATAAGCTCAAAGCCCGAGCACACACAGCAAAACAAGTGTACACCAGCTACACACACACACTCCGCACTCTCTCCCTCTCTTCTGGCACTCTGTTGCCAGAGCTGCACCACTATAATAACCCAGCTTTGATTGCGACCAGTGAACCAAAAACATTACTTGGTCCGCATACCAATATGTTGTGCCGGCTGTCGAGCGCCGGGTATAAAATGAATCATAAATCATCCCTGATCCACTGCTGATCAAATAAAATCGCTTGGCTGTTTTACACCAAGAAGGGTCAACTTGTATTTTGATATTTTGCTAGATGTATTCCTGACGTTTGATTTTTGTCTGCATAGTGATTCTTTTATTTGAATTCCTTAAAGCGGTGACTTTAAACGTCAGTCGGAAAAGTGGGAGTTTCTAAGGCTGTCCTGATTGCCCCCCCCCCCCACCTCTGCCTGACTGTGTAATGCTGTCAAATGGGAAACGGACAGTCAGAGGCTAATGTATTTCTGCCTGTCGGGGGATATCAAACCGAGCGCCTTGCAGGAGGGTGACGAGCCTTCATTAGAGTGTAAAAAAAAAATTCCCTATTCCCTCCCATTACCACCATCTGCAATGTGCTATTCTCTCCATCCCTCAGCAGAGGTGAGAGATTCCATTGCTGGTGGATTCAGGTAACTGATAGGCCTGACTTTTAAAGGCTGGCACCTCTGAAGTTTTATAGACAGCTTTGTAACAGAAGAAAATTCCCATTAAAGATGAGAGAGGAAGGGATTTACCTGTACACACATGAGTAACTTCCCCATACACAGTATTGCTGCCGATACTTTCATTTTAGTGGTGTTTCAATAGAGAGACCAATTAGAAATGTAGCCACATTCGTTGAAGTAAGCAAGAGAGAAAGACTGAAGACTGGACCCCATTGATTTGAGGCATCTTCATTCAGCGTAAGCCTGTGAAGATAGCAGAGAGGACATGATTCACCCTGTCGGTGGTGGTGGTGGTGGGTTATGTGATAGCACAACAGGAACACCATGATATTTTAAACACAGCATCCAAGGAAAGGTTGTTGTTTCATAAACATGCATGACAAGAAGTGAATACCAACCAAGTGGTATAATAAAACCCACAGCGATTTATCACTGAATTATCAGCGTCACTGCACCAAAGTATTGTGTACCAAAGTATTTGTTGTGGGGTTTTTCATTCTCACTTCAATAACAATCTCTTTAATGTACAAAAAGGAATATAACACCACAAAAAATGCCTTTGAGGCAATGTGATGTGTTCTCACAACTTTGCATAACAACAGGTTTGTCCTGCTTCAAAGTACAGCTCTATGAAACATTTTTGCTTCTAACATGGTCAGATCCTAAAAAACAACTTTGTTTTGAGCACACCGTTTAAACTCATGTTGGTGCTTTTACTGCAGTACTGTCTACAGCTCAAAGCACTTTACAATACATGCCACATCATACACTGATGGCAGAGGCTGCCATGTAAGGCGCCAAATGCTCATCAGGAGGGATTTGAACCAGTGACCTTCCGATCACTAGACGACCCGCTCTACCCACTGAACCACAGCCGCTACAGTAATTGTGCAACAATTCACTGTATGGTTCAGTCGAACTTTTCACTGTTCCTTTTTGAGCAAAAGAGTGGAGATGATCCTACGTCATGCTACCTGTAGTTGAATGATTAATGTTTGAATAACCACTGCTTCCTTGTGCATTAACGTGATGTCATCCTTATTTGACGTCTGTATGCACTCTCATCAAAGTGGTGTAAACTTGTGGATAAAAAATGACAACACAATGGCAGAAAGATGGTAAACTTTTCAAGGGATTATGAAAAAGCTGCTTCTTAATGAATGGAGTTCACATAGTTTATAATCTTCTTACCTCAAACCTCAAGAAACAATCGATTTTAAAAGGTATGCTTTTGACTGTGCTGCCTCCTGCTGCTCTGCTCATACGTGGTTGCTGTTAATGTCAAAACTGGAAACTGAGGTCATGGGTGAATTCATGTCAATAGTCTGAGAAGGAACATAACGGACCACAACAATGTTAACATAGGGCATTCATCATGCAGTCAAGTCAATTCTCCATCTAACGAGTCACCTGACAGCCATGGTTATGGAAAGACGGAGCTGAGCCGGTCATGCCTAAGTGATCTTGATTGATTGTGTTTCTAGCCTACAGTCAATGTTTCAGTTCCAGCGTCAGTGTCAGCATGAGGCAGTGGTGTCAATCAAAGCCTGAGACAAGGCCTTTCGCTAAGTTTGGTGCCGCAGATCAATAATACATCACTGACTGCTATCATGGGGTAAATGAAGCCCTTGTAGGGAAGTGAATGAGACAGAGAGGAAAATCTTTGACGGGTTATCGCTGGTCTAGAGTTGACAGCGATGGTGTTGACATGTCGGAGGAGGCAAATACACTTTTTCAATATCTGAGGAAGCTTCTGGTGATGCAGGAAAGTTTTGGAATGAGCGAGCTTCAGAGAGGAAAGTATTAAAAAACAACTGAGAGGATATGAAAAACAGAGCTCTAACATACAGATTGAAGGAGCTTATAAAAGCGCCACATAGCTTTGCAAAGAAAATATGACATTTCATGCATTAAAGACATATTTTCCATCCTGTGCACAGCTGTTACAGTCCATGTGATATGAAAGGTACAGCAAAAGCAATATGTGTGTGCTTGTGTTGATTATCATATAAGTCCATTGACCTGGACCTTGTGCGTTTGCCAGGATAGTTAAATAGTTATGGTTATGGTTATGAATGGTCACCATTATGAATATACAAGGTCTTAACTGAAGGATAGAAGTCATTGGACAGAACTCAAATGATTTGTGCAAACTACTTGCTGTGCTGTATATGCAAGGTGAACTGGGACTATGAATCTGTACAGCCCAGCTGACAGGATGTAATGTTCGCAGTTAGCATTTCTGTAAACCACAGATTCATCCGAGGCTGACATTTGTACCTAACACTCACACGATGAGTTTGAGTCACACCACTGTATATTTTTGTGGACACCTGGGGACATTTTCAACTGTTTTTTTGTTGGGTTTTTTGTGGCAACGTCTCCGTCCGTGGTCATGACGACCAAAACAAGTATTTTTTGGGCCAAACGGTGATATTTTTCCTAGTCCTAATCAAGAGTGCCTAAGCCTTAGCAGAGAATAAGCACAGCGTTGTGGCAAGAGAGAAACAAAGAAAAATTCAACCTCAACAAACATCAAGTTGCAACATTAAGAAAATTGTGGCTTCACATAAAGCATGCGTCAAAACAATTCCTTTGTCCTTTGCAAGGAGATATAAGTGAAGAGTTCTGTAACACCCCTGAAGAGGAAACATAAGGAGAAAGACAAATACACAAAGACATTTAACTAAAAGAAATGCATGTCTTCAGCTGATTGTTTTAAAGGCATAGCTCTTGTGAAAGCAGCAGAAAATGCAGGATTGCAATCTGTTTTCATTCATGTCAAGGGGTTTATCCAGCTGTAATGAAATTGCCGAGCTCTGTAGTAAAATAAGCATGCTTTTTATGATCTGCTAAAAAACACACTAGAAGTGTTTTACATGTTCCATCACACATGCCAAACCCATCAGTTTTGTACTGTAGCTGAACATGACTGAGTGACGAGTTTCCTTTAGGCTTTAGAGCTGAGAGACATTGAGTGACGTGTCCCAACTGCCCCGCTGTGCTTCACCGGGCCGCTAAAGAAACTGAGTGGTTAGACACGGGTGGGTTTGAAGCAAGTTCTTGCTAATCTTCTCCATTCACCTATTGCCCGTAATGGACTGTAGATCTTTCAACACTGTTGGTATCACTCACCAACTTTTATAAATATCAGCAGTTACACCAACAAAGAAGCGTAATCCATTAAACAACATAGAAACATATCACTTCTAATATCTTTTTCTCTGTTTGTTCTTTCTTTGTGACTGAGTTTTAGTTCAGTTGTTGAGGTGTCAGAAAAGGGAAATTGTGACTGTGCTTCTGTCAAAATGTACACAATTTAACAGCTTTATCAGGTCCATCGATCATTTTGATGAAACAAGACCTTTGGCCTTTTGTAGTGATGGATTATCTTTAGCCAACAAGTCTCTGAAGTTTTTTTTTTCTGCTCTATTCAAAGTTAACAGTGACAGTGAATGCAGTATATGGAGTTTTATAAATCAGAAAATCATTAGCAGAAGTTAAAAATGTAACCACAACCCTCTTTTTCTTCCAAAGCGTAACTTTGAGAGATTCTCAAATTGGGGATGCATGTTCTTTGCTTTATAGTTGGAATCCTAACAGCTTTTGAGGCAGCTGAAGCAGTGAGACTGATTTTATATACACAAGGACGAAGAGGTCAAACTCTTCATTGTCAGACTTCATTGTCTCAGCTTTTGTCTGACAATAAAGTTTTTATGAGCTTTCGCTTTTTGACGTCTTCTTTTCTTCCTCCTCCTCTTCTTCCCATAGCAATGCACCTTGGAAGTTGGTGAAGTTATGCCAGAACCCCCATGCCGTGCTCCTCTGTACTCTGTATTACAGGCAGAGGCATCAGTCGCAACAAGATGAAGTAAAGGCAGGTGAAGAGCTTCTCTGGATGTGAGAGGGTTATCAAGTTAGATACTGCATCTGATGTTGGATAGACGAGGCATTACACCAAACCAACATCTGTCAATAAGATAGAACCCTTTGGGGAAACAAATGTTCCTTCTGTCACAAGTAATCTCTGGCATGAGAGTGACGCACATTGTCAGCGCTGGAAGTCGAACAAAATAACTGGCGGTCGTCCCCTTGTTCACATGTTCCGCCATGCGAGGGGCTTCTGCTCATTGCACGCAGAAGCTAAGGTACCTTGCGCATCACGCTCAGGGGCCTGGCAAAGCAGCATCTGGGATGAAAACGTGTTGGATGGCTAGTCCGACTGTGCATCAGCGGATACTTTCCCTCCTCTCTACTTTTAGTAAGTCAAGCAAAAGAAGAAGCACTACAAGCACCGACAGACAAGAGGATGAGTGTCACACAGGCTATAAACGCTCTGTACATTGCATCATTATAAAACCAAAGGATTTCTCCCTCCAAAATACTTCAAAAGGTCTTTCCTCAACATTCTCTGATCAGGTTGCAATTTATTCACCAACAACACGGCAGCAATCTTGGATGCAGCCCTTCATTACATTAGTGCAACTCTTTCCTTTTCACGGGTAGTGTTCGCCAGCTGGATCACGTCCACTTCGAGTCAGGCAAACGAGAAAGACACCTCTTCCAAACTCATTATGATTGGACAGCTGTTCCGTTGGGGACTTTCCAAAACCAACAATCACTTCCCGGACAGCCGCTGACAGCCGCTGCTGGGTCTCGTGATGGTGCAAAGACACTCTGGCGCTGCCACTCCGCATTCCCAGCACATCTCTATTTGGCATGCCGCTGCTGTAGCTGACTGCTATAACTGGATGTACAAAGTTGGTGGTTAATGTTTTATGGCATTCACAGCAGGAGGAAAAACGAGCGCTTCCAGAACATTTCAACTGTCAGGGTCCTCAGTTCTTGGTCCTGGAAAGTGGAGCACAGTTAGAGATTGTTTTCCCCGGGGCCACCTGCGCTGAAATTAAGGCACACGACCACCTATCTACCAAACGGCGCATGTTATGTTCCACTGGGAGTTAACAGCCTCATGTTTATTCTATCGTGCTGCTGTGGCATGTCATGAATCAACTACCATTCCATGACAAGTAAATCTCATTAGGAGTATATTTGTTTGTGCGTGTGTGTGTGTGTGTGTGTGTGTGTGTGTGTGTGTGTGTGTGTGTGTGTGTGTGTGTGTGTGTGTGTGTGTGTGCAGTCTACCGGGCTAGAGAAAGATGGGAAAGGGAAAGAGAGGGAGGCATAGAAAGTTTCTTTTTTGGCAGATGTTCACTTCCTCAGTGCTCCGAGCCAACCACTACACAGCCTTATGGGTAATGCCCAGGTGGCGTGACCGGCGCTCGGTGGACACACATGTAGGCAAGTGTGTGCGCAGATGTTCGGTCTAAAGTTTGTGTTGATTAACATTCCAGTCAACACTCTGGGGGGGAGAGGATTGGATGTGAGGGCAAAAACCCCTGGTCCTGCTCTGGCATGGTTTGGAGTCGTAATGCAGCACTTGAGTGTGTTAATGAGTTTGCTCGCGCATTTGGTTGCGTATGTACATTTTCTTGTTCTGCAGTATGTGTTTGTGTGCGGTGTCTGTACACACAGAGCATATGCAGCAGAATTCAAAACTATTTAATAATTCAACGGCGTATAAAACGGAGTCGATGATGTGTGGACTGTCAGCGAGGTTTGTCGGCGAAGAAACACACAGTGTGACTCAACGTGCACCCAATCAGAGTCAACATTCACCTGCCCAGTGAATTTAATTAGAATTACGAGAGTCGGTCCCAATGCTTTCCAAGTCTGTGCAACTTTAATTTCAGAGAGAACAGAGAACTTAATAAAAAAAAAAAAAACAACACCAAGAACAATACGCACAGGTGCACCACCGCCGAGGTAGATAGCGGGCTCAGAAGCAATTTTATTCATTTTTTTGTGTTCATTTTCAATTACCAGCTAATCAGTGCGTGCTGGGTGGTTGTGTTAACTCATCAAAACAGTGTAATATAAGAGTCACAAGCAAAAGCGATGGGAAATACATAATGGAAAACACAGACATGCTTGTTCAAATGTTGCTGCTTTACAACACAGAGGCACATGCCGCCGCACCAACCGAGGATTATGATGACAAAACGTTTCAAGCAAAAATTGGTTATTTCTGTTCTATACTCAGAAAGCAATGATAAAACTCCAAATTGTGCAAAATTATTTTATCTGCATTTAAAAGTATCTGATTGTAGATTGTACATTGCCTTTTGTTAGCTCAAGTGGTGCTTCATTAAAGCAATGAAAACCTTCTGAAAAGAAACATTCAGAGATGGATGTGTTCACTCCTAACTTGTGTGAAGTGCCGTATACCTGAAAAAAGCTGTCGTTTTGTCTCTGATATCATCTCAACAGGTGTCCCGCTCTTCCCCAACTCTGCGGCTCGTCTCTAATTGTCGCTTCCCTTTTCCACTGTAAACAACATAATATGTCATTATGCAAATGTGCACTCACGAACGACTTTTGCCTTGCAACAGTGTCAGGGGTTCACGGATTCCTGCAGTCAAGAAGGAAATGCCAGCAGATTCATCAACATGCAGAAGTAGCGCTCAACTTCAGAGCGAGGGGAAGCGGCGCTCTCCATATTACCGTCACAGTTCTGCCTTATTTACAGGAAGCTAAATCCCTCTCTGGCTGTAGTTTTAATGAGGGCACGGTAGGGCAGTTTTGCAACTATTGACATAGAAAATCTTTTAAAAACTTGATTCTGAATGCATTTATTGATTGCGCAGCACTCCACACCAAAACTGCTGTTTATTCAGTTTTATATTTATGCGAAAGGACCTGCTCCCCATGCTGACCAATTGGTCCCCATTTCAAATAAACTAATTACTATTTGTAGGGTTGGGGCATATTTTCTCTTTTAATGAATGCTTGCAAAAATAAATACACATACCCTCTATTAACCTTGGCCAACCGCTACATGCAGTATTAACAGATATTGCAAATAAGGTCAAAGGTTAAACTAATGAGGCAAATCAATTTAAAGTGTAATGGATAAGGATTCCCAGAAATCCAAATACCTGTACAGTGCAGCTGAAAATAAGTGACAAGAGAGGGCTTTCTTTCTTTGTTTGTTAGTTCAATTTAGTGTTTAGTACTGGAAGTGACATGGATAGATTTTGTTTTTTTCGTCTCATGAGTGCAATTTAGTATCTCGCACGCGCCAGTTACGCCAGTTGGTGAAGTCTTAAGAGAGGTGGGGGAATGGCAGCCAGGTCAGACTCATTCACATTATCGTGGCAAATCTGTAAACATTTTATTGCCTGCGTTGCCACAGCCTCACTCCCAGAGTCTGTTTTGTACTCATTATTCAGAGCAGTCTTTGGCTGTCAGCAGTGTGCAGTGTGTGATATAGGCATCATTTTTAAGGATTTTTAAATTGCAAATCTGTAAAAGGTCAATGTAGGCGCTTGCAGCTATTCTCATTCATATACTCGTTGATATGCAGTAGACAGTAAGATAATGTAATAACTTTTTTGCATTCCTGTGAAAACCTTAAAAAACTTTTATTGACCTATGAAAACTGACCTATTTACATCTTAAAGACAGTTGGTTTTTCAGATAATCCAAAGGATTTGTTTAATGTTGTAAATTTTCTACTTAACTTTATCCTTCAATTTATCTTAAACATGTTAAATGACCAAATGTGGATGGTTGTTTTTCAGTGACAAATAATGTGAAAGAAAGAAAGAAAGAAAGAAAGAAAGAAAGAAAGAAAGAAAGAAAAAAAAGAGCTATGTTCAATTTCTTTATGTAGCCATGATATTAATATTCTAAATAAATCACATAAATGAAGCAATGTTTCGTTTTCTTTCCTTTTCCTGCTTGGAACTCAATCATCTGACTGCAGGCGTTTCCTTTTTCAGTTAAACCAATCAGATTTTGTCACGACCTCTGTTAGCCAATCAGCTCGTTGTTGTCGAACTTTGTGGCCGCAGTCACACATATGCAGGCGGATGAAAATTGCTTCGCTAGCAAAACCACACCAAAGTTGATCTTCATGCAAAGCCATGATATGGATTTGCTTCGCCATCCTGATGCAATTTTCTTTCTCTTTTTTTATTTTGCCCCCTGGGAGCAAAGAATGGAACGGGAGGCGAATGTTGATCCTGCGTATGCGTGACAGAATCCTAAAACTGTTCCCTTCCCTCGGGATCCTCAGCAATTGCTCTTCCCGCCACCACCAGAGGTCTAATTCCATCAGCGTGGATACTCCTGTACAGCTCATGGCCTCACTGTCGGCTTTAAAAAAAATGACATCCCAATGGCTTCTAAAGACCCTTCTAATATTTCATCAACTTTCCCATTGTGCACTATGCCAGACAAATTAATTGAATTACTCCTTAAAAAAACCCTTTTTAATTAAGTTTCTTCTCAATAAAATAATAATGGAATCCCATCTTGCATAATTTTGCCTTGTACGTCCTCTGTTGTATGGTTGTGTATCCAGGTCTAACGCCCTGCTCCATGATCACATGCACTCACATGGGGAAGTTGTGTAATATCTCCTGGGCAGTTTGGGGACCGAATACTGCAGACAATCCTCCTCTCTGGTCATCGCTCCCTCTAATAGCCCAGGAAGTCTGTCCTGACTTGTACATAATCACATCAGTTATGAAGGATGAACGGGCCTTGAAATGAAGAACCTGTTTCAAATGATCTCTGAATGCTAACAGTCGCAGAGACAAGTGAGTCTTCTTATAATTAATTGTGCGGGGAAAGTCTCTTCATTCACACTTAGTTTTTTTCTGAAATACTTCTCCAGGTTAAAGTATCATGAGTAAGAAAACCTCAAACATATTTGTGCAGCAAGATCCTAGTTGCTTTCATTCAGTCTCTCTGTAGGCTCGCAGTGATTTTAACATATCCGAGGCACCAAACACGAGCTGTGCTGAACAGTTAGAATGAAAATGACGTGTTTGTGTGAAACAGAGTATATTTCCCCACTGTACCAGCCTTTGGCTGCTGCAAATATTAGAAAGGTGCCTCTGAAAGCAACTATTTGAGTTGAATCTCAGATTGCAGATGCTTACAATTCCCACACTGACTCACTCAGAAATGTGTGTGTGTTTGTGTATGTAAACAGCACAAAGTAGAATTTGTTTTCACTGCAGACTGATGAGTGTGATAAGAGCCCTTTCTGTGCTGGCCACACAGCAAAGGTAATATTAGGACTATCAGTGGTAGATAATAAGTTATTGATTGATAAAATCGGTGCGTACTCTGTTGTATCTTCGGTGTACACACATACAGTTTGTGGATGGAGCACAGTGTCTGCTTCGTCTGCTTCAGGGTGCTTTCCCGCCCTGACTAACTCATTACTGTGTGTGTGTGTGTGTGTGTGTGTGTGTGTGTGTGTGTGTGTGTGCGTGCACGCGCATGCATGTCCTTTATGTCTGGGGATTCGGATGGAAAATCCC
Organism: Diplodus sargus; assembly: GCA_903131615.1. Taxonomy (NCBI): domain Eukaryota; kingdom Metazoa; phylum Chordata; class Actinopteri; order Spariformes; family Sparidae; genus Diplodus; species Diplodus sargus. The sequence goes on from CAEMYA010000092.1 coordinate 6,659,278, forward strand.
CATATCTGACAGTAGAGTCCATTAAGATTCTGCACAACACGCCGGTTGAGGTTTCACTCGAGGGTGGAGGGGGTATTCTCTCTTAGCTTTGCAGTCTCTCTCTTCTCTCTCACTAAAATGAGACACACAATCAGTCAGGCGCACGCACATGCACACACACACACACACACACACACACATACACCAGTCATCTTTTCATCTGTCTTCTACACCTTTCCTACCATTCACCCCTGCCGTCTATCTCTCTGCCTCAGTCTTTTCTTTCTCTTTCTCTCTCTGCGACACACTTGTTTCCAGACTGCCAGTTGAGCTGCAATGGTACTGCGGCAGAGTCCACTTAGAAAAAAGCCTTCACCTGGAGAGGAGTGCATTATTCCCCCCCCCCCACACACACACACACACACACACACACACACACACACACAGAAAAATACCTTTTGGCTTGACAGTGCTGAAAAGAATAGACGACACCAAGGTGAAGTAGAAAAGAATGGATGAGAATGCAAGACGTCCATATCTTTGTCCCATTCTGTTTCATATTGAAAGAGGCTCGTATGAAAGTTTCAAGGCATTTCAGTAACTTTCTATTTTCTTTTTTTGCCCAAAAATGCAATTCATCAGTTCTGTTGCAGCTCTGCCTTCACTTCTGCTGCCCAGAGCCTACATTTTACACCACGCCACTTCAGTTAGAACTCAGTTGGTCCCAACTTTGACTTCGTCTGAGGGTGACCTTTCAAATGTGCAGCCAAAATGACGACAGCTGCCCGTGATATGGAAGTGACTCGTCATGGACAAATAGCTTTTTCCGTGTGTGGCAAAGTTTGCAGAATTGCACAACATCGCCTTAAATCTGTACCGTCCCCTTGACAAGAAAATATGTTGCTGTGACAAATCACAACACGATGCAGAGGCAAGGCAGGAAAAGTGGAAAAAAGGCAGTTTTGGTCTTCGGTCAAATGCACAGTTAGCAACAGGTAGACAGCCAGCGAGAGCGAGTAAGTTCAAAGGCGGAGATGGCAGTCGAGCCAAGAACAGCGGGCGGACAGAACGATGGCTGGACCACTTCAGCCCCGTTTACCCTTAATTTCAAGGTCTTTGCATCAAGATTGAATCCAGATAAGATTTCATCTTCAGTTGTTTGCTAGAAATCAAACGCAGGAAGAAGTATAACTTGTGCACTTTAGCAGTTAAGTCACAGCGGCTCGCTAACAACTACCCATTAACTAGCACATCTAGCACTCATCTGGTCACTAGTCCATCTTTACAGGTGGACCTTGGTTGCAAACCATTCCAACTCTAACTTTACAAGTTGTAGATTGATCAGTTTATGGTAAAGTACGTAGCTCCACCTTTTGGCTGAGTGTCGCAGTTTATATCACTGTTGAAGTGTGATGAGACCATTGAATTCCAGACGAGCACAAATTGCCATACATGATTAAAGATTTCCCTTAAAAACACGACAAACGATCTTTTATGGGGATTGGATTTGGTAGCACGCAAGTAAATGTATGTGTGTGTGTCTGTATCTCTGACTACTGTCACTGAGAAATCGCAGAAAAAAAACAAGCAATGATGGGTGTATATTATTCAAAAACCACTTTCATTGCTTCTTATTATTTAGTTTCTCAATAGCCATCAATCACACACTCTCCACATCCTGCTGCAAGACACTCCTAATGAACACATCTGCATTTCACAGAGAAAATACCCATCACACAGCCGTGTGCTGCTAAAAAAAATCCAATAAATCACTTCACTTACACCAATAGTTCTGTTACATTAGTGTGGTGATTTGTTTAAGCTACTTTGACCATAAAACGATATGCAACCTGGATCAGTAGTTTTAAATGTATCACCTGATCGTACAAGCATCACCCCCACCCCTCACCCCTTCATGATGCTGGATGTTCTTGAAAAAGAGTCGTCTCCGCCTTGCCTTGTTGTCGACAGCCGCTGACACACATCTCACGCAAACTTGTGTGAGGGGCAAAATCACGACCAGAAGATATAATACCTCACGGTGTAACGGCGCCCTGTCACTCTCAGGGACACATTCCTTTAATATGCATTTTTTTCGAGAGAGGCCTATCCCCATGGAGAATAAAGTTTCATGAAGGGAAATATTTATGATATTAAAAAGGCAGACAGAGCTCTCTGGGGTGCCCATAATTGGTACTAGTGGGTAATCGTTTAGGATAATTGTGTCACTGTATGCTGAGGCGCTGTTGTTGGGCCCAGGAGTCCAATGTCAAGAGTGTTTTTCCACTGGGATATAAATAAGGTCTAGTTGTTTGGATAAGTAAACGGGAAGTAGTTAATGGGGTGCTATAATGAAAATACAATGGGGAGGGAAAATCTAAAAATGACTGGCCTCTGTGGGCATTTGTCATGCAATTTAGAGGGCAAAGTAGGTTGATGCTCTCCAAAACAACCGATGGTCTCCATGTCATAGAGGGTATCGATACTCATCAGTGACAAAACAGTTACAACAATGAGTCACAAGGTTTGGTTGGTTGAGTAACCAAAACTACTGGTTTCACTGGAGAAACACTGAGGTCATGGCAGTGGTGGACTCTGGATTTCTGACGGGAAAGGGGCACCAGCACACAGAAAGTCATGATACACTTAATGGAGTTATTATAATTAAGGTTCAGGAACAGGACCACGCCAATCCAGAAGAAGCCACGCCCATCAGGACGTGCGCTCATCGAGACGTACCCCCACTCAGAGTCTCGACCATCTCCTCCCTCCTGGTTCCTATATGGCTTGGCAAACCCGCAGCCCCNNNCCAACCCCCCCCCCCCCCCCTTCTGTCCTCTCCAAATCTTCCCAACACTTAAATAAACTATTTCAAACAGCTAAACCTTGCGTGGTCTTGTTAGTGAAACGTGAAATAATGATGAACCCTGGTACGTGACTATAACTACATCATGTCACCACTTTTTGTCCACTGGAAGGGCACCCTAGAGAGCATGTTAGCGCATTTTGACGACTGGGATTGAATCCTAGAAGGGCCATAATCAAGTGTCTTCTACACAAAAGGCACCCTAAAGGGACACTTTACCACATGTTGTCCACTTCCCTTCCACCCCACTGTCATGCTAAAGTCAGGTTCGTTGATCCAATCAGCCACCCCAACCCAGAGTCTGCAGCTCTAGAAAAAGGCCATGCTACTCATGCCATCAATCAATATTTCTATATCAACAATGGGTCAGATGGCTACGTGCTATGTGAGAGGGGTCACTCTCAGTGATGAACCCACCGAGAATTATCACCCGACTCAGCAGTTATCCTCCGCTCTAAGCATTGTTTTAGCATCTTCACAGCATAGTTTTTGTTTCATGTTCTGCAGATTAGTTTGGTTTGGCTCACTTTCACCTCTCATCTCATCAGCTTTGTTTCCAACGGCAACAGGCGGCTGTTTTCAGCCGACAAACTCTCCATCCGCTACCTTCGCTAAATGGCAGACAGAGTTAGCAACAATCTGACGCGCGTAGCGAAGCATTTCAGCTAACGAACGAGGTATTTCCCTCAGGAGTTCACAGAGACCTAAAGAGCGGTAGAAGACGGCTCTCATGAATGCTAATGTCGCGGTGCCGACCGTCTGATTAATAAAGTGCCCGACTCACTGCAACTTGACTTTCAAACATTCATTAACAACTTTATTGAGGTGATAGCGTGTCAGCGTTGTGTTTTGACGAATGTGCAGGGCTGCCATTTTCTTTTTCTGGAGAGATCAGCCTCACTGTGCCGACTGGAAAAACAATGCAGTGCTTCGGCACAAGTCCCGAGTACCGATCCATCTGTCATCGGTCCATTAAGCAGGTAATCAAGAGCTAAAGCTTTGGGACGGATAACCATCCATTCAAGGACAGCTATTGTGTATTGGGTGACCTTCAACGTAAAACCAATTACTCATACAATTAATTGTCCTTGTGTGCACCACAGAGAAAAAAATATATTCCATTTATAATATATTAGACCTATTCGATTCCTTCTTTAAATTGCAGCAGATGTGAGTTGTCTTAACTGGATGTAACCACACGAAATAAAAATCAGAACGAGCTCTTTTGCACTCATTCTGCCTCCTGTTAGCGGTCAATGAAAAGTAAAATACACATCAAGGCAACATCTGTCTCACTGATATCTACACTTCAGCATCTTCTAATGGCGTCATTGTGATTTTCTACGTACATTCTCAGATGTGAGAATGTTCTCGACTTGTTTGTTTTTTAATGATCTGAGTTCAATAGAAGAGAGTCAGCCACATTGTGGGGAATATTATTCCAACAGATGGTAACAGAAACAACCACTGAGAAGTTTGTGAAGGGTGTCCCAAGATTGGAAAGTTTCTATGAGACTAGTTAGCTATTCTGAATTACGGCTAATTGCGTTTTGAAAATCTGACAGTCATCTCCACAGAATAACAGTGTGGAAAAAAACAAAACAAGTATGATATTCAGGATCTTACAGCGGTGCCTGTCAAGTGCGTGATAGTGTTGCATGAAAACTACGATAGTAAAACTCAATTATGATTGTGCTGAATTAATTAGCTTATCCTTCTTAACACGGGCCAACAGCTGGAGTGTGAAATAAAACACAAGCACATCTTAATTCCCATTTGATTTAATCTTCTTTTTTTTTTTCTCCCGCGTGCAGTGTAATCACACCTTCCCCTTCAAAAACACACACACGCAGAAGCTCTTGTTTTTGATGCCAGACATGCGGCGTTTCACGTGCAACAGTTGCTTGTTTCGAGCGGGAAGTGTGGAAGGACGCACAAGGACACTTCGGGCCCGGAGTCTTTTTTCCAGAAAAAATCTTTGAAGTGAGGGATCTTCGTTAGCTGGAGGCTGCACGTTTCGGTGGAAGCTGCAGAAAGAGGCGGGTTTCACACGACTTATGTAAGTCTCCCAGATGGCACGGAGTGTGTTTGATCAATGTCGGGGAGGGAAGATTCTGAGAATGCGACTACAGGATGTCGTCTTTATTGTTACAGGGAAGAAAACATACATCTCTGGCACTGACGTGTATATGTGAATCATCTCGAGGTCGTCCAGAGGACATCAGCATAAGCATGTAAATATTCTCCCGAATCCACGAGTGCATGCACGTTTATATGTTCAGTGTCTACAGAAAGGAACATTTCTGACACAAAACCTAACTTCACTCCCTTCGAGAAAAAAAAAAGGCAACTTCACGCATTTTCTGTTAAAATACTGCTCAACCGACCATAAAAGCTGGACAGCAGGAACTCCTTGTAGCCCCCCGGCTTTTTTTCTCTTTCACCACACTTTCTCGTTCATCTCAAATTGTTTATTTTTCCACTAGTTCTGAGGGTAATGGAAACAGGCAGGAGAGCCAATTGTAGACGATCCTGATGAAATTACCCCTGCAGAACGAGGCGGCGCGTCGGCTCCCGAGCCGACCGGGCCGTGGGTATTGATAGCCCCCCAGATGAAACTGCCTCCCAATTAAACTCACTCGTGTTTAAAAAACTAAATGGGAGCTAATACCGTCCCTTTCGGCTGCCTCGCAAAGGCCTACAGGGAGGGGGGGACGGCAGTTTCACACTATTCACTGTTTCGTGTTTTTCTGTTGTTGTTTCTAAGATTTTGTTTTTAATGAAAGGCCTGGTGAAATAATTGCCTTTTTGGCATCTGTGGCAAACAAGCATGATGAGGAGAAACTATTTCCAGGGGACAGAAACAGAGGGCACATTAAACAAAATGTGTAATGTGTATTAATGATGCAATTAAAGCGGTATCAATTGTGTGAAATCTGCCCTTTTAAAAAATGCAGTTTGTGGTGTAATTTATGTTTGCAGCCAGTTTTCTATTAAATGACGGAGTGACTGGCCTTTGGCTGCACCTCCTCTGCATGCATTGTACTATGTGTCCATAGAGATACCCTGTGTCTTAATATGTTTGGAGAGGAATGCCTTCCAGATATTATCTCATGGGTTTTTTTTTTGTGAATCATATAAATTGCTCTTTGGCAACATGTCTCATGATGACAACACATATTTAGTTTTGCTGTGTTAATGTGCTACTTGCGCTGATGTTGTATATTGCCAGTGTTTAACTGAAATCTTAGTGAGAAATTAGTCAAATTAGTAAATGTTGCTTGTAAAGTCATTAATCACAGCGGCAACAGCACTGATGGATGCACAAAGCCAAAACAAATATCAAATTGAAAAACTGTCTCAGCCACAAATATGAGCATAAGGATAAAAAAATAAAGCGATTTATTCTCGAGACATTAAAAGTCTCATTATTATACATTCACATAAACTGGCAGGGTCTAATGGATCTGTCAAACACATGAACCAAAGCAAACATTTACAATTATTGTAATCTGCAATCTCCTCTGGGGGCAGATTTCTAACATTAATCTTTCCAAAATCAACAGACTGTCTGCAAAATTAACCCGTTGGACATCTGCAGGAAACATATATACACATATATCTCCACACCAGAAATCCACCCATGAATGAATAACAGATGTGCGAAAACAAAAGCAAAAAAAAACACATAAAAGGTGATGGAGCTGACTGTATGTCAGCGGACAGCTCTTCGCCCTGGGGTGTGCGTGTCCACTGGGGGTGACTGAGGTCTCCAGCAGTGTTGCTAAACTCTAGCAGACAAGTCAGGAGGTAAACAGAATCCTGGAGAGTGAAATACACACCGGCACCTGCTTTCGGTGCTCGGTGGGCATGAAATTGAATCGAGCGGTGATGACGCAGGGCGTCTTCGTGCATCGCTGCGGTGTTGTTGGCAAGTGTTGTCTGTGGTGCCTCCATGATCTTGTAGCTGTGAATGAATTCGACTTTGACAACGTGCCAGCTATGCAGGGCCACTCCTCTGCAGACCGGCGTTTCGCAATAAATGCACGCTGAAAGGTGAGAAAGTGGGAGTCGTCCCGGAGAGCCAGTTAGCTAACTGCTTAGCTGTGACTTTGATAGATACAAACGGCGCAACGCTTACTTCGCCAGGTGCTGGAGTGTCTGACTGGCTTTCAGAACTCATTTTCTGGCCTCTGCTCAGTTTTGGAACAAATACTCCCCCATCCACTGGCATTTCAACACATTCCCAGTCTGCTCCACCTGCTCCCACTTTCAACCACTCGGTGATGGAGGACAGCAGTGCGAGGCACAGCAGGTGTCAGGGCGCATTTGGACTACGAGGGCTAACAAGCCTCGTTCTTAAGCCACAAATGAAATAAAGCGGTATGTTTATTCCTGGGTTTTATACTGTGATATGTGACCGCTTCATTAGACCTCTTCTAGTACATTTGCCTTTGGTAAACAGCTGGTCACTTATGTTTTAAAGCCTCTAGGTTGTCATAAAACGTTTAATACAGAAGCAGTTGAACGGCAATTTGCAAATGTGTTCGGTCCTGATACATATTGAAATGCACTACTATAGAAAACTGCAAACAACTGAACAGGTTGACTGGCAGTGACTCCTGAAAGGACATACAGTATATCACATTTGCCAAAACAACGCGGCTGTTGAAGCGAGCTTCGTTTGGTTTAGGCAAGAATACTACTTAAATTGAGGAAAAACATTGTGGTTTGGCTAAAAATCATTTTGTGATGTAACTTTGGTAACCACTATAGGCAGCTAGCGTACTTAACATCTGTAATATGATGGACATGAAGGAACTCAACTATGTTAGTAAGCTGATATAACTCAATGCCTCTTCAGTTTCATACTAGACACGAACAACCGCCCCTGAGCTAAAAGTCATGTGCTTGTTTTACCTGACTATCCATCCGAGATCACCTCTCCATGCAAAGTTGTTGCTCTTTATACCACTCCACCTGACGTCTTGCTTTGCTGCTGCAATAATAACTACAGCCACTAGAGCTTGCAGCTTGCAGATAATGTTAGGTAAATCCACAGGCCTAACTGCTTTCCCCTGCGTCCGATCCTAACGTTTAGCCAGGCTAATTGCTTGCCAGCTCGAGCGTAGCATGCCAGTGTTTTCCGACGGCCCTCTATTCTGAAACCCCAATTGTGCGAAAAAGCATCCGACTGGATTGACAGCACCTTTGTCGGGGCGACAAAGCACTTTGCTCAAAAGGCTCACTGCTTTGAAAATACGTAGTCTCCCTGCACATTGGAAATTTGTCTGCAACAATAAAATCACTTGAAAAATCAAGTGGTTCAAAGCCAGAGAGACCGAAAGACAGAACGATAGCCTATTAAGCACAAAACCAGTGCAGATTCAGTACCAAGGACAGGGCCAGAATAACTACAGGGAGGGGGGGTATTATTTCAGAGTAACAGGCCTTCAGAGCAGTCGGAGTTTGCATTTGACGCAATGGTCTGTCGGTCCAATGAGACATTTTTTTTTTACTATTGGGGTTTTGGAATATTGGGCCGTAGAAACAAAGAGCTCCAGCTTCATATTAAGCATACAGACATGAGAGTGGTATTTAAGTTCTCTTCCAACCTTAGGGGACAAGAGTAATATGTGTGTTTCCCCAAATTTCAACCTTTTCTTTTAAGCAGATATGTAATGTAATAAGCAAAAGAGTTTGCATGTTGTCTTTACGCTCATTCTGGGTAAACGCTCGAGACGGTGCACCGTCTGCACCTCCTTCTTACCTAACACAATTGTCTTTATTGAGAAAGCGCGACCTGTTTTTGTCTTAGTTACCAGCCCAGGAGTGTGGGGGCAGTTTGATTCAGGGCCTTTTAAATCAGTTAATAAAATCTTGCTGCTTTTAATAAAAGAGTTATAAATAAAGTCTGTCATGTGTGGTGTCCTTGTAAAAGTTTGGGATGTTGACTAGAATTTCAAGTAGAGGATTAAAGGGTTTACACGTAAAGAAAAATGGTAAATGTTTGTCTTTTTCCTGTCTTACAAACACAGCACTCCTAACAAATAAGATTCTTTAGAAGTCAGTTATATTAAAAGTCTGCTCCTCCCCGTCAGCCGCCTGTACTTTTTTTGCTCTGCTCATGTTGGCACGAGTTAAGTCCTGAAGAGACCAAAACATCAGCAGATTTAACTAGAATTCCAAATCAGGGCTGACTGGGAGATGTAAATTCAGTCAATCTTTCACTTCATGCTCCATTTAGCCTTTCAAATATCGGTAGCTTATCTAATTTCTTTGGTCTCTTATGTGTGTCCAATATTAACAGCCAGAGGAGCCCCCTCCATCAATGAACGACCTCCTTATTAATCAAACAACGGTGCAGCTCCGGCGCTTAGGAACTGGAATGACGCTCCACTCTCTCTTTTTAGCTTCTTTGAAAGATTATGAATACGAGCCAGGGGGGTTAATGAATTTCTGAACAATACATTCATATCACTATGATTAACTCCCTCATCATTATCATCATACAGTTGCACTTAGAATATTGCTATGGCCATGTCAGAACTGTATCCCCAGGCATGATAGCATAAAAGTAGCATCAGTTTCGTCACTTTTGTTAATTTGCCTGTTTACAAACACATGACAGAAATGACTTAAATGAAAATGTATATGCCGAGGAAATATGATAAACTACTGGTCTTACTGGTGTTAGTCTTACTCCACTTCCTTTTTCCTATTTCCTGAAGGTCTTTGAGGAAAGGCCGTGGCAAGTCCACAGTCCGCCCTATTCCTGTTTCCTGCTTGGCAGCTGAACTAGCTTGGCTAACTATCTCCTGGCACCTAGACCCTTTTTCTAACCTTTTTTTTTTTAATGACAAGAAAAAAGCAGCAATAAGTCGTGGGTGGCTCTTGCAATTTCTGATATTCTTCAGATCTGCAATCTGCCTTAAATCAATCTTAAGTCAGCTGAATCAGGCGTACATCTCCAGCCTGAATCTAAACCACTGGGCTGTTAAGGGTTGTGGGAACAACAAAATGAGCACCTCCAGCGACAAAAGACCTTATTATTATGGGTGTTGTGCAGGATATGCTTGAACAGCAAAAAATACTCTTATCTGGAAATGTTGAACAGACAAACAGGCAAACTTTAAATGCAATTCTCCCAAGCAAAAATGAATTACCCTGCATGGAAAAGACAGCCGGCTTACTTACAGTTGTCTGCTTTGTTATCTCAGCACAAGGCCAGTTTGAAGTGATTGAATGATTTCCAAGATAGATTATTTGGAGAATCAGATATTCTTATTGTATTGCCTCATTTCACGCCCTGTAGCGATCTTTTGTAATATCTATATATTTTGTTACGTTCTTTATGTTCCCAATAACGAAGGTGACACCAGCGACTCCCATTAGAAAGTCAACTGTAGAAAAACTTTTTTTGACCAACAGGATCTAGCTTTAGCATGGTTTGACAGGTGTAGCAGCATAATTAGGGCTAATGAACACATTTGCATCAAACTTCTGTATATTCTCTTTAACGACGATCAAATATCAGTTGTTATAAACTCTCGCCAACAGTCAAATCCGGATACAGTGTCGTGTAGAAACACACAGACTGAATAATAAGGTGTCCTTTTGTACTGAGACTGTGGTGGCAGCAAGTAGACATCTATGCAAATCAATGACGCCTGTGAGAAGGGAAGAGGTGACAAGCCAGAAAATGTTGCTCCCCCCTTCGAATGCGCCAACAAATAGGTCACCGAACCACAATCCAACAAGGAGGAGAGGAAGTAGGATGATGTGAATCAAGGGGCAGACTGAGAAAAAAATAAAGCATAAAATATAGGACAGACACTGCTGAGGCGAGTAATGGCGACGAGGAGATTCTTATTATACAGCTCCAGACAGATTTATGGCGCTTCACAATGTCGGGAGTTAAAGTTGTATGTTTTGCTGTGCCCAAGTGAGTCACACAACAACTATCAGTGACTTTTCTTCCTTTTAGCTTGTGGATAAATTAATTGTTTTGGTGGTCCGGGAAAATGAGGCAAAGACGAGGAGAAAAAAAGCAGCAGAGAAGAAGGAAATCACAGCGAGATAGAGATGAAATGAGCGAGGACGGGGGAAAAAAAGATTCCTCGCACGAGTATAGATTTTTTTTCGACTGAAAGGGAAAAATGAATAAAGCTGAAGCAAAATGTGCTATTTTAATGCCAGCCCCAAAAATAGGAAGCAGGCAGGAGATCTTTCCAGACGAGACAGTGTTCTGAGTTTTGTTTCTTTAGCTGTTAAGAAACAGAGAAAGAGGGACAGCGAGAGAGTGGAAGCCTCTGCCAAGTGTGTGTGTGTGTGTGTGAATCCCTTACGCTCTAACCAGGGATATTGGGACGCCTGCCACCAGGACGTTAAAAGGAAAGCAGCTTGGAGAGAAAGAGAGGCACATGAATGAACAATGCTACTGACATCACTCCACAGCAAGACAGCCTTCTGTGCTGCATTATGCCCCAATCTCCGCCGGTTACATAACTCTGTATTACATCCTCAGAGTACAAACACAACAAGCTGGCATACTTGGATTCAGAAACAATTCCTTATTTTTGTTTCCTCTTGATTTAGAAAAAGCCTTTATTGTTAACCCTCAGTTGCATGACTGATCGGACCCTACACTCTCACAAGTGGGTCAAAATGATGTGTTATTATGCCAGTTTTGCTAAGAATAATCATTTATATTATATTTATTTAGGTCAAGAATGACTTCATTTTTTGAGTTCTTTTTATTTTTCACTTTTTAACATTGTTTTTTAAACAAATGTACTGGATATATTATAAAATTGGCAAATTTGTTGATACATTAGTCATGACACACACACACACACACACACACACACACACACACACACATGCAATGCAAGTATTTTGTTAAACATTTTTTCTAAAGTAAAAGATGGTGTGAATGTGTGTTTGGTCCACAATAAATATGTTCTCGTCAGAATAATAATCGAAGGTTCTTATGAGTATTCACAGGAAATGCATGCGGGTCATTTTTGACCCAGTCATGGACACCTCTGGTAGTAATGCAACAACTTAAATGTATAGGCAAGGCAAGGCAAGGCAAGTTTATTTGTATAGCACAGTTCAGACACAAGGCAACTCAAAGTGCTTTACAGGCACACACAAATTACATTAAAAGACATAAAAATGTCATTTAAAAGACATTTAAAATTGCATTAAAAAACATTAAG
>CAEMYA010000092.1:6674526-6751484 GCA_903131615.1 Diplodus sargus
TCTGTGGTGGGGGGGGGGAGACGACTGTCATGAGTGTGGGTGCATGAATTCGAGTCAAACACACATATGCCAGCAACGCTTCCAAGTTTTTCAAAATCCTATACACCCCCTGCCACCGCGCCGACTCCCCGGAGACTGGAAGAAATTTTAATCACACTTAACATATGTAAAAGGTAAGGTGACGCACTATCAAATGAACGGCAGCGTGAAGAGGAGCAGAAAAGAGTCATGTCATGAGGATTTGTACTGAAGATCTGGTGAATGAGACGCATTCCCACGGGAGCCGGCGCGCTGCTGCGCCGCACCCCCGCGCATCGAGGCAAGTGGTGGGATTTCACCTCTTTTAGGAGGTGTTTCGTAAGAAAAGAGTCAATGGATCCTCCCGGCAGGACGACTCTGCACAACATACTGATAAACATACTCACAGAGGGTGCGGGCGCTGTGTTCATGTGAACATTTAGACTCTGTTTCTATGTGCTGTTTTCCTGTTCATGTGCCAGAATTCTTACGTGTTTACGGAAACCCACCTTTTCCAGACCATACTGAGATTCTCGTGTAGGCAAAAACACTCATCCTTGGAAAAAAAAAAGAAGTTTGCTCCTACACGAGGGCGTAGAGCTGCAGAGTCTTCTATGAATGAAAGTATGTTCACTATTCATTTTATACTTGCGTGTTTACTCGCAGTATAAGCAAGGTTTTCTTTACTGCGTTGGAGACAGTCCAGTTACTTGGAGTAAGTTAATTTACACGAATGAACAAAAACCTGGTATATCAGCCGTTTTCAGACGCTTCGGAGAACACAAGCATGACTTGGCACCAAATTCAGTCGGCAAAGCTGGAGAGCTAAGATCTCCATATGGTATTTTTAGACCTTACTAATGCCTTTGGCGGTAAACCACATCAACTATTGTGGATTGGTCTTGATTTGCAGAGTTCCAGGCATTCGGTATTTTCTAGGTTTTCAGAGATGACTCACAAAGCAGAGTGTGCTGGATCACGGGAATATAATTGCACGACTGGTGATCATTCAAAAATAAAGGTTAGTGGTAGGTGAAGCAAGGGAACAGAGAGGGTTTGTACAACATGTCCATCAGGTTACATATGAGCAATGTTCTTCCGGAAGGCATGGCTTTGGTGAGTTCAAAAGATGTCTGGGTTGAAACTGGGCAAGAAATACTGAGACTTACTGTGTTGTTAAGGGACGCTTTACTTTGAAATGTAGTCTTTTCAACGATGAGACAGCAGTTAAACCTAGAAATCTAAAGAAAACTTTACTTTTTTCAGCAAACTGTAGTCCAGTTTTAACAAGTGTTTTAGTCCAAACCACCTAAAAGCAGATCAAGTCATCACCTAGACCAGACTGCATTGAGACCAAAGCAAGTCCAAGACTTTGAGGGGTAGGGACCAAGACCAGCACGAGTCCCACACTGGATGACACATCTACAATAAAAAGTGGAACATGCAAACCATAGGCACTGAAAGATCCCCATCCACATGACCACGGACCAAGACCAATCTTGAGTACTGCAACACAGAGGAAGCCAATGAAGCCTTAACATTCCCTGGGAGATTTCATACCTGGTGGCAGACAAAGTAGCATAGTGAAAGTGAGCTTTATGGGGAACCTAATGGTGTCATTTTTTCTGTAGCCATTACACAGTGTGATCAACATGTACCCCACAACGATATGTTACAACTTGCCCGTTGCCAGGTTTTAAGACGGCAGTCATTCTTTCCAAAAGGGGTTTCTTCTCAAGAAAATGTGAGCACTGATCATTTGAAATGTTTAACAGAGGCACATATATTTTTTCTGATGAGGACAATCTCATCATAAGAGTGACATGTTGAGAGACTGAGTACACAGAAAGGTCAGGATTATGAAGTGCTGATGCTCACTTTGATTTATGAGTGGCTTTTATGTCAGAGACTGAACATCAAAGAGACGTTGCCGCGGTTTCTGGACACTATCTACAAATCTGTCCAAGGGGAAGGATTTTAAATCCATGCGGGCGAGGTTACAGATAAGGCTCAAAGTATTTAAAGAAGCTCAACAGGTGGAGTTAGAACTCAGGTGTAGGGATTTTGTGGGGCAGGTGCAACAAGACACCGGGAGAGAACAGGGGGGTCACACAAAGGGCGACCTTCACGGAGCAAAACCCCCTCAGGGAAAAGCAGGCTGGTTGTGGAGGAAATACATCAGCAGGAGGAAACAGCAACGTGGGTTACAGTAGTTCCTCAGGCTAAACAGTCCCCATGACGTCACTCCACTGAAATGTCAGTGTATATATAGGCGAGGTCTCTTTCTTTCCTCTTTGTTTAGTTCTACAGTTCGTCCAAGCATCGTAAGCCTGATAATTTGTCAAGGAACAGAACTCATGAGCTGATGGAGGGCAATTCAATTGTCATCAGATGTGAATATATTGGCGCATTTGACCGGAGTCTTAAGAAGAAAAGGGCTAAAGGATTTCTGCGCTGGCATATTTTAGAACAGGTATGGTGGGAAGAGATTAGCACATGGGAGTAGATTTGAGGAGCAGTCGATAAGCCCACAGAAAATAGCAAGCTCCACCATAGCCGGTGCAGATAACACACACAATGGGTGGTTTAGTCGGAGGAGCTAACAGTGTCATGGCAGGAGACAGCGGATGAGGCATGTGAAACGAAGTACAAGGAGGTGTTAGATATGGGGCGCCGGGGTTGGAAAGTTAGGGTGTGATAAAGTGGAGGCTGGTCGCTAAGAGTTCGTGGCAAAGTTACTTTTGACCTCAAATAACATTTCACTTGGAACATTTATTGGGCACCTGCGAACAGAGCTGAACATCAGTAATGGCAACGATTGTAGACGGTGATTGTTCGTGAAGCACGGGCCTTAGCATTGTTTGTAGCATACCTGTCAAACAGTGTAGCACTGGCCCTGACTACAGCCAACATAGCTTCAATAAGCCTATATTGTTATAGAGAATAATGATACTGGGCTAAATTAATTTATATCAGTTTATTTTTGGAAGTCAGAAGTAAATGTGACTGTAACTTTTGTCTGTGTCAGACATGATCAGTCGCAATCATGGCCTCTTATAGTGCTTGAATAGTTACAGAACAAAGAAATCGTCAAGACTAAGCCAGATAGCTAATGAGCTACCATATAAAGTCGTAGCTCAAGCTAATGTTATGCTAGCCCATGCATCCTACACGTACATGGCCATTTCCATATTGAAGAAGGTCAAGACGAAAATGACTTAAATGTGACACCCACCCAGGAGCCAGTATACTACGTACTTAAATACTATTTACATTGAACAATATTGAAAACCTAAGCAAGAAAGCCTAGAATTACCAGGGACAAGTCAAATCACGTGACCGATCTAGCGGGTTTCTGATCAGAGGAGCACTCTTAGGAGAGGAAAACCAGGCAGATCTATGGGGTACATATGTGATATTGTATCTTTTCTTCTAGCAAGTCAATCGAAAAGCAATCGTTGCGGGAGAAAAGTAAAATATTCAATAACAAATTCATTTAAAGAAATCATCATTTATTATTAGGTGGCTACAAAGTCATAGTCATACTGTGTTCATGTTACCAACTAACCTACCAGGAATGCACACTTGTCTGTATTGGCCAGTGTTGCACCTTGCCAGGTATTGCTCAGTGGCAACCATACAAAGTCCTAGTGCTATTAATTGTGCGGTTAAAAAGGTACCGTCTCCATACCTCTGCAAAGTCAAAATTAAAAATGTAGTCAGGAGAACGTATTGGCTACTCTACTAAGCCAGTAACACTTTTGTTACTGCACCATTCTTTTGAGGCATGAATTGAGTGTCTGAATGGAGGCCCCGGATTATGACAAGAGGGTTTGTGTGCTTGTTCTGTATTCAAGCCCCTGGCAGATGCTGTGCAGTCCACGTCAACTCCCTTCACTCTGCAGTGAACCTTTTCCAATTTGCTGCAAGACGAGCGTGTGCAGGCGTGACGTCACCTGCGATCCCTCGAGACCGGGTAAATGACAAAAGATGCGATTCCTCCTATCTCATCCCCTTTTCTCTCCAGTGTTGAGACAGAGGCTGCAATGACGGAGAATCTGTCGGCTTCCCTGATGCCCCTGCAGACCCTCCACCCCTGTTTCCTCTGAGCCCCCGAGGGAGAGTTGGCTCCTGCTGACGCCTCTCTGTCACAACACTGACAAGCCATGGTGGCCATTCTCCAACACAACCCAGGGGTGACAGAGCAGTGAAGAAGCCCCCCTGACCTCCGCGCCACTCACTCTGTCAGAGAGCTGTCAGTCTCGGGGCCCCCAACAGCACCGGAAGGGATTCACATTAATGGGTTAACGCGGTGACACACAACACACACCAGGCACAAAACAAAATATGTGCGCACGGGGAAGGCAACACACCGTGCTCGCCCACACACACACACAAAAACCTTGTCACTCAAGCAAACGGGGTATGTGATCTGACACAAGATGGAGGGTGCTTATGTAACACTTTATTTTTTTTCAAAGGTGTAATTGGATGTCTGTTTGGGTCGGGCGAAGGAGGCTCTTGGCAGTGGCAATATCAAAGCTGACATTCATCAAAGTCTGCCAAAATAACTAACACAATGTTATTTCTGGATGGGAAAAAAAAAATCTGAAAAAATGTGACTTGATATTCATTTATTTTACATGAAAATAACATATGTTGCAACGCTTCTATGACAATGCATATCTGGTAATATAGATACTGCAACTTCACCCAAAGTTTCATTTGAAATACTGTTCACTGTTAAACACAGACAAGGAAGAAAAACGACTATATTTTCTTCACATTATAATTCCCCAAAATAAATTGCTTTCAGAAGGAAAGAGCACATTAATTCAAAAAGACACATTAATTCAAAATAGATGCAAATTCATGTTTCGAAAAAGTGGTTGTCTTCACAAAGAAAGAAAAAAAGAGAGATGATAGCTGTGACACAAGCTCACATCTGAAAATCACATTTCCTTCATCCAGTTCGAATTCTAGGCAGCACCTTGTACAAATGGTCATCGCTCCATTTTTGAGAGCAGAGCATAGTGCACTCGGTGTCTTATGTAAAGACACCTCAAGGGTTCAACAGCCTGAGGCAGCCAGAGAAACAGTCTGTTACATGACTTCTAGTGTATACCAGATGTAAACACAAATACTAAAGCCCCATGTTCAACACTTCAACTTCATTCACCATAAAAAGTTGCAAAAAAAAAATGAACAAACATGGAGATTAAAAAAAACAAGACAAAAAAAGACAACATAAAAATCTTATCTGTAACAGTTAATTTGTATTGTGTTGCGCTTAATATCCACCACAGCCCATCAACTCACACTGTTAGCGATAAATGGCTGTTTAAATGTAGTGTAGCAAAGAAATGCCCTGTTTCTGCTGCTTGAGTATTCATTTCTTCATGTAACTATGTAAGTGAAACAAGAAAACTAAGGCAGCACGAAGTCATTCACTGACATGGAGAAATTGTTCAGCGTTAAAGTAGAAGGCATTCTAGGACAGCACAGTACTTTGCTGTCTAACTACTAAATATAAGGTATTTGGGTCGGGATAAGGGCGGCATATCAGCAATGTAATCACCTCATTCTCCTGTTCAACTTTATCCCTTAGTGGTTTATTTTCTATTTGTGCGCATAACAGTTAGGCAATCCAATTATGTAGGTCGCCCTATCTGAACATGATAACATAACCATTCTTAACTCCACAAATAAAAAAAACAGAGTGGAACCAGAGCAGTCAAAGCCCATCAATTCTTCTTCTAAACCCACGCCAAAATTCACGTCGAAGGAGAATGTGCTGTAGTCGACACACTCTTATTGTAAACACATACACATTTTTCATGATTCCCAGATTTAGTGCAGGAACGTTACGCATGCGTCGATGTTTGTGCGTAACACATGAGGCCCCTGGAGTCGGTACAGATCAAGGCAGTGGTCTTCTTTTTTCTGTCTGTAGTTTTTCATGGTGGTTTCCCAGAAAGTGAAGCGTAAGGCTTTGTAGTGTGGCCAATCATTTGAACTGACCAGGAATGCAGAATCATGAGGTTTCTTGGCAGTTGTGCATCCCCACCTTTACAGGTGTGATGCTTAGAGCTCCTCAAAGAAGGCCACCCTGGACTTGGTGCTCTGTAGTGTCAGCTGTGGAGGAGATAACCAAAGATCTGATAAGGTTGTTTATCTGTGGCGGAGGTAAACAAGAACAGAATACACTGCAGCAAGCAAAACAGGTAACCGAATGGAAATCCAACACAGCAGCTTGGATGGGTCTCTGAGGAGCTGGTTGCACTTTTAAGTTTTCTAACCCTCTAACCCTCACCCTAAAATCATGGACTGTTTCTTGAGAGCCTTCTCTTGTGCCAGCATGAAGCAGTGTCTACTGTCTATTCCATGTTCGTACTATTGTATTAGTGCACATTGTGAGAAAGGAAAAAAATAAAAGATGTGTTTAAAATGGCTGAAGTGAAATACACATTTGTGCAATTAGCTTCTTACACAGAAAAGCACCAAGGACCAAGCACCATTTTTTTTTCCTGTCATTGTTGTTGTTTTGTTAACTTTGTTGTACTGTATACGTGAAATAAAAGAAAAAAAATGTAAAAGAAAAAAAAAGAAAAGCACCAGGGGACTGTTGTAACCCCTCGTTCAAACTGTCCTGAAGTGGGCGGTACTTGGTTGGAAGATGATTCTCACCATATTTTTCAACTTTGATTGTTTCTTGAATGAATATTTGATTTTGAAGAGGTATACTTGAGAGTGTCAGTTGAGAAGAATTTGAGAAGTATAATCATCACAAAAAAAAATATATTTCCATGTGATATTAAATGATTATCTGAGAATTATACATTGATTAGTCAGGCTGATTGTTGGCATTCGAAACAGCACAGGAGTTTATTTCAATTAATCTCTCCTAAATTGCACCTTAGATTTACAGACATGCATATTTAATCCAGTTATGCTTCTGATGAATAGCACATTCCAGCAAAACACGTGATTTGACTTGTTTCCCTTGACTAATCAAATGACTAAGAGATCATGAGGAGAGGATAATTGAGGAGTCTGAAGACTTGCGTGTGTTTACTAAAAACATACCTGCTCCCCCGAGGTTATTCTGCTTGTAATGAATATACTGATGGTATGTGAAGGCATGCAGTGCTGTTTATACATCTTATCATGGAAGAAAAAGCAGGTTCGATTAGAGTTTGAAACCGTCCCTGATGGACAAAGTAAGCTGTAGGGTTTCAAGACTCTCTGCTAATGCAGAGACAATCAAAGGTACAGGGAGGGTAGGATGAATAGAGGATCAATGCCACTCAGAGAGAGAACTATTAATTGTTTTCCTCTCCAGGTTTAAATGAGCTGCTGATGGATTAATCCAGACTACTGGCCGGGCTGTAACCCCTTCAGCACAGCTAGCTATCAGCTCATCTAACACTGCATAAGCGAGTACTACTCAAATTGGCTGGGCAAACTTTTCCTCTGTCCAACATCTGTTGGGTAAAGGCAATTAAAGCGGCTGCCAAAGTAAATATTAGACCGGGGGTGGGAGGACAGTTTGGGAGTTCCAGGTTATTTCTGAGGAATGCGTAGATGGAGGGACTTAAGCAAATCCACACAGAGAATGTGTGGGAGAGGGATGGATTTGCAGCATGATGGTTATGGATCAAACGTCCATTGTCCCTGCTGACAGGCAGCCTGAAGAACATGTGTGAGCCCTCGCCCTTTTTTTTTTTTATTTATTCGTTTTTTGTTCGCACAAAGATCACGTAATACTGCCAAAATGAAACCTTGTTAATGCTGGCTTTGCTTTTTATAGCATGCCGGTGTTTAACAAGCAAAAGAGGAGTGATGTGTCGCGCGACTGCATCTGCATCCAGCGTTAGGTTTTACGTTTGTGTCCATTAGTGCTTTCTAAACATTGACAATGGAATAACATGGCAATAACAACACATTAACTGTTATCTGGTGTTTGATCATCTTCTGCTCAGACCGTAAGCAGCACCCAAACTTGGCTATCCCCCTAAATTGCTGACATTTGTGGTTGCTGTTCTTCTTTTAGTTAGCTGCTAACTGCTGCTAACTGCCTTTTTTAATCTCCCAATTGTGGATCGCACAAATAGGTTGATTCCTACCTCCACTGACCCTTCATTCCATCTTTGTACATACAGAACGGTGAGCACTGTCTCTGTGCTAGAAAATTCAAGAACTCTTTATGTTACAGATACAGTATTGATGTTGTGAATAAAATGAAATCAAGGGGTTCAAAATAAATCCTTCTGTCTGTTGTTTCAATATGCAGTAGGACACAATGAAGGTAATCACGCTGGCTGACCTCCTTTATATGTAACACAGTCTGAGGAGTTTTTATATTTGGCTGTCCATCCAGAGTGAAACTTCACACAGAATCACTGCAGCTCTAATTTTGTGATTCAGTTGTTGAGAATAAGCTCTCCTGGCAGGCCCAGTGCTAACAGAGCAGAACCTGGGGTCTGGCTGCCTGGTGCAAAGGCGCTGGGCCATGTTAAGGGGCCATTCATTAATCATCCAGAGGGGAGAAGGCGTCTGGATGGGGAAAGCTGTGCCCGGGGATGCAGCAGGTCCCGATGCTTCTGGCTCAGAGATCTGTCACTCCACTTTCCCTCTGCTTTTCTTTCCCCACCGTATCCGCCTCATCCTGTCCTCCTCCGGTCGCCAACTTCATAGCGCCTTCTTAGCACTTCAACGTGGCTCAGCCTCCCACAAACTCCTTATCCTAGGAACATTTCTGCTAAACCTCAGCCTCCCCTAAACTTCTTGCCTCTTTAGGCAAAGCTGATTTAGCTTCCTCACTCTCGACTCCTCATCCCTTCTCCCTGCAAAGCCACGTGCCCCCCCGCCCCCACCCTCGATAGCAAGATGAATGCCGACCGCCTCTGGTTCAATTAAACCAACACTTTTAACTTAGCTCCTTTCCCCCCACCGCATGCCAGAGGTGCCCCCATCCATCCAAATGACTAATCACCAAGCGAAAATCAATTAGCGCTCCCTTAACAAGTGTATTTTACACTGGCAGACAAAAAAGGAGGAGGGGTAGGCACAATGTGCTGAGAAAATGGCTAAAATGTTCATTCAATACTTTCATTAAAATCACAGGGAGATACTGGTGTGCGAAGATAAAGGACAAATAGTCTAATCTGCCAGTTCATCAGAGGACAGTGAAAATACATTCTACTTTTTTATAACACTTCCTTCGCCTCTGACCAATCAATTTAAGAATATCCCTCAAGCTGAAGGAGTCCGTCACTTTTTTTTGTCAAGACTTGCAATATCCACAGCAGGCCAATTCTTGAGTAAGACAAAACCGCTTTTCTTACAGATGGAGTTGACATAAGATGCATACAAAAAGATAGATTTCCCTTCAAGTTCTCATGTATGATTTTCTTTAAAAATACATTTAAGACCGGTAATCACTGTGCACTTTCAGAGGTTATAGTAGAAAAAGGAATGATTGCTCCACCTCCCCCAGCAGACTCCATCAAAGAAGAAACATGAGGCTGAAAAATGAACCCCGGGCCAAGTGGAGACCGCTGCTATTAAGTGATGCTCTGTGAATCAATACCCCGCCTTGAAATAATATGATGGTTACGCGTGGGTGTTGTATGAGGGAGGACTATCAATGTTTTTGAGACAGTTATCCTTGGAAGATGATATAAGATCAGTTCAAGAACACATTTACATTTCACCAGCTCATGTCTCCAGCTGATCGGACAGCTGTTGAATAGCGAAGAAGCAACTTGTAAACACAGTCAAGATGCATCTGGTAATCTGGTAGACACAGGTGTGTTTTATCCGTCTGAAGATGATTTAAAAGGCATCTTCACACACAGATCACAATCTGATACAGACAATTTGCAAAGATATGATACAGTGCAATTCAAAGCAGATTTGGTACAATTCATTTGTGATCGGTATTTGAAATATTTACTTTGGTTTTTTTTTTTCAAAATAAAAGTGTGAATTAATGTTGATGACGGTCATCCAGGAAATTTTAAGTGCTGTATCTGTAGGCAACTATACTGAAACGAGTCCAATTGCCATACAGCACTTAGACTTAATTTAACCGATTACTGTCTCAACTTGTACCTCAAATACTGAATCAGAAATCCATCTGGTGATACGACATCTTTTTTTGTCCATCATGGGCAGTTTCAAACTCTAATCGAACCTGCTTTTTTTTTTTCATTACAAGATGTATTAACAGCGCTGCATGCCTTCACACACCATCAGTATATTCATTACAAGCAGAATAACCTTTGGGGGAGCAGGTATGTTTTAGTACACACACCCACAAGTGTGCAGACTCTTCAATTATCCTCTCCTCATGATCACTTAGTCATTTGATTAGTCTGGTAACATGCCAAAATGTGATGTAATGTGCAAGTAGAGCAGGGAAGTAAAAGACTGTTGGTGAGTAAACACTGTCGAAATCAAAATACTTGCTAATGTTTGACAAGGCAAACAATTCAACTGATTTGTTGAAAAGACAGGCGACTGAATATTAAACTTTTGTTGACATGAAAACTGCACCTTTAACTCCAGCATACATGTCATTTTTCAGAATTTAGTAATTGATTGGTGGTAACTAGGAAGTTTTAGCACATGACCCTCTAAATAAAAACAGTTTTGCCTTCAATCAAAAGGAGTTGAGGCAAGTTGCACAGCTGCTAACATAAGAGTTCCTTACTCCTCTCGCTAACTTTATTCAAACATGACTGTTTTATTCAACTGTGCTGAGGTTTGCATTATTTATGATTCCCTTTATGCGTCTGAAGACAGGGGAATCTAATGTAAAGATTTCAGGTAGCATTATACAGAGTGAATGCATCATTTCTGTCAGTGTTTTGATGTTGTGGATGGATTTACTTAGGTTTGTGTTCAGGGAGTAAAGCAATCTAATAGGGGAGCGGCGGGTTGAACCCATACTGGAGGAGGGTAAAAAGAGAGAAAGTTGTTTGTAAAAATCGTTTTTGACAGCTGCCACGTTTATTTTTTTTATTTCAGCAGAATTTGGGTCAGGTCTGTGTTTGTATATTGATGTAGTCGAGTTTCTGGTTCTTGGATTGGTTTTCTGATATGTAGCAGTTAATATTTACTTCTGGATTTCTCAGATTACCAATAAAAGTAGATCAGATTTCTGTTTGGCAACAAAGGACTAATAGACAAATGTTGTGCATACAAGGTACTAAAAGAACTACAAATGCTTGACTGAGTATTTTGAAGGAACACATGAAGAGTATTTTGTGGCATGTGTTATAATGTATGATTTGTGTCCACTCTGCAAGCGGCTGAGCTGGTAGATACCTTTTTGAAGTTGCTGTGCTTGCTGGTCCCCTGCTCGGTGTTCTGGTTGTGAATGATGTCTAGAGGAGTCTCCCTCTCCTTTAGCTTTAGACTTTCAATCTCCGTCTTCAGCTCATTGAGCTGCTCCTGCAGGTGCTTGCTCTTCTCCATGTACTCTACCCTGAACATAAGCAAAGTGCATGTTAGAAGACACTTTATTTGATTTTGCTTTTGAATGCTTTTTCTTGAGACAAATGTTAACTTTGTTGAACAGTTTGGTACACCAAATTTTCATGCACATCTCCATTTACAATTAATTGACATTCTTCACCATTCTTCATTAGTCTTTAGGAATTTTTTTTGTTTTAAGTCCTTTTATGTCCCCTTTAGATCTGACTTTAATAGCTAGTATTTTCATGGGTATTATGGGTTTCCTTATTTTACTCCTCTAAATAAGGGCAGACTGAGAGATGAAGCCTTTATTGATAACTCCAAATAGCTTACTATTAAATAATATTCTTAGCCAATTATTCGAGGATTTGCCAAAATCAATTAGACTAGTAGCTTTTGAAAATAAAAGCTAAGTGATCTCAAAGGCCTCCACCAAGACAGCAGTACAAATCAAACACAAAAAAACATGCCAAAGAATCTGTTTCTTTGCAAGCTTTGATCAAAGGAACTCTGTCTATGGTTTTCTGTTTGAAACCAACTTATGAGAAATGTACAGTTACATGGGTATATAAAATAGTAGGTTTGTGAAAGATAAGTTTTTTTTCCAAAATAATTAAGAAAAAGTGGGTAACACTTTCCATACTTCTGGGAAAATGTAACTGGATAACTTTTTTTTTATAGTTATACAATTGATTCTATTTTTTATGCAAACCTAAACTCCATTGCAGTCTTTCTTAAAGTAGTAAATGAGCAGTTGCCCACCAATTCTGAACCTGTAACCTCTCTGCTGAATGGCTTTTATCTTAAAAACCTAATTACCTAATTACATGACAACAAAGACCTGAGTAATATATTCCACTGCACAGCCAGGGTCATACTTGTCTCAACATAATTTCTCCTGCCTGCAATCACTCACACCAAGAGCTAGTAAAAAAACAAAATACTGAAAGCTGCCCATGACACCAGTGACAGGTATTGCTAAGGGTCAATTACTTACCTGAACTCCTGAATAAAAATGTGCATATTAAAAAGTGACAGTGTTCCTCCAAGTATAATCCTGCACTGTGTTGGTCTTAACACATTTTAAGTGCATTTAAAATTATTCCATGTAGATATTTGTCAGTTAATGAATCCCTTCGGCTGATTAAAAATTAAATCACACCAATTAGGCTCAACCAAAGAACCAAAAAGTGTCAAATGCATGCTTTGCTGAGCCCAGAAATATTAAGTAGCATCAGCGGAGTTGGGACATGGCCACTCACTTCTCCTTCTCGATCTCCATGGAGAGGCGTTTCATGTCGGTATCTTTAAAGTCAAAGCTGAGGTTCTCCCTGCTGAAGCTCAGGTCGGGAGGCATGCTGTCAGATGGTAGTCCAGGGGACTGGGAAGGGAGATGGAAGGAGAGGTAAGGGCAAAGACAAAAATGTAGACCAATTGACAGGGAACAACAGAAAATGAGGCAGAGAAAAGAAGTGGCAGAGATGGAGAAAGAAAAAGAGGAAATGGTGGGGAAGGGTAAAATAAATACATAAAGTTAAAGGTGACATTTTAAATAGGCAAGAGGACGAATGCATGAAAAAGATGTGATCAAGTATGACACAATGTAGATATAAGGAACACAGGAGAAAGGGGGGAAAAAGATGACCACTTTGATGGTCACAGACCATGAATACATGTGTGAAATATATATATGATTTTAGATCCTGAACAAATGTCTGAAATGCATTGGCCACATGCACCTCAGGCCTCGGCCGGAGACCAAGTGGACCTAATACACAATATAAATGTAAATCCATTGGTTGGAATGCGAATCCAAACTATATGGTGGATATAGTCAAAACAAATTCAGTCTGGACTCGCACAGAGGGCAATCTGACCAAGGCAGACGGAAATGGAAAATCTTGTTGATTTGTGTGTGTGTTTGTGGACTTTTCCCTTAATAACCAATGTGTTACAGTAGCAACATGTCTTTTGTATGTATGTGCATCAGTGTGTGTGTGTGCGTGTATGTGTGTTTGTGTGTTGAGGCTCTTCATTCATAAGCTTACAAGCGATTAGCTCTCTATCGATGCCTATCTCCTTGATATGTATCTGTGTGTGCATGTGTGTGCGTGAACATGAGTGTGAGCAGATGAATGTGTACTGTGTGGGTTTTTATCATGTTGGAGGCTCTTGCGTAGGCTGCCTTATGCGCTGCCTGTTCTTATGCAAGTCTCCTGTTCCATTTGGCTTTGCGGAGCTACATTTGCATGTGTGTGTGCGTGTGTGCGTGCATGCGTGAGCATATGTGTGTGCTTTTAGCAGTCATTCTAAAACTATGTTCTACGTTCGTGGTCATTTCCAGTACACAAATAGGAGCTGATACTATCAGTAGGAATGCACAGTATTTTTCTCTGGGGTGCACAGTTGGAGTATATCCATGTACTGTTTAATGTATGTATTTAGCATATTTGTTTTATGGAATGCCGTATTTAGGCTGTTTTACTTTGAACTGTAATGCTGTTATACCAAAGTGGCATCTTGATTGCTCACTTCATCGGACCAATAAGAAAGTAAGATTATTTTCTTAATGTTGCTCATATTTATTGACACATTTTGGGGCTATCAAAAAATGTTTCAAGGGACTACAGATTAAAAATAAATAATTCAAATATTACCAGAATTTCCATCGATTTCCTTCTTGCCATTGACTGATTACTGTGTACCATGTACACGTTTTAATTATGTGTGTTTATGCTCCAGGCCTGTTACCGTATAGAGAGCCCTGCTGGTGATCTCCAGCAGCTTGTGCTTTGCCCTTCGCTCTGACTCCTTGGCCTCCTGCAGGTCCTGTTTCAGCTGGTCAGCCTCCTTGGCCCTGAGGGGCGAACAGACAGAAAGTGCTTTAATTCACCTCCCAGTCCTTCAGAGGAAATAGAATTATCTAAATAGAATCCAAAATGATCTTAGATAATTGGTGCGACGGTACACGGTAAAACCAGGAATGTCACTTTGTTATTATGCAGGTGATCAATGGATCACCCCAGCACACAATAATTTCAGACTCCATTATGCCACCATCGGGTTTGCACACAGAGGTGCAAGAACGTAATATGCAGGTGATTACATTTCTTTGGATTGTGTTCCTGAACACTCAGCAGTTCCTCGTTGATGTGGGGGAGCTATGTGCCTCAAGGGTTTGAGTGGACGTAGTCATTTACATGTTGAGTGCCATGGGTTTAAATTTCTCTGGTGCTGAAAGTGCTTATCCAGAAATTGCAGTTACTGGCAAGTGGTTAATGGTGTCCATTTGAAATGATTGCCTAATAAATTGTGAAGTAGAGGCTGTGAAGTGGTATTCTTAGTATCCATGTATGATGTTTTATTGTGAAAATTATTTAGGTTCTTTGCTACAATAAACTGGCATCTATCAAGCGCTACAGACCTACTGATGAAGGATCACTCATCTCCTTATCCACCTGACCTCTAAAGAAATAAAAAGTCAACAGCTATTGTAACTACTTGATGTGAACTAGGGTGTATAAAAAAGAAAATGAAAAAGAAAAAAGATTTCTAGGGCACAGTTAACACGCAGATGGCAAAGCACGGAGCTTCAATGTGTAGCAAAAGCGTTTGACAGGGTCTGTCGCCATCAGTCGATACTACTGCTTACAATTAACCAACACCAAATTAACTGCTGCATCCCAGACCTAGGAGGAGGGCTGCAGAACAAAGGCTTCCTCCCTTTTTCCTTCCGAGTGCGGCTGTGTAGCCGTAACCACACGACTACCTGCTTCTCGGCTGAAGTGCAAGAACAAAGCCTTTAAATTAAATGATTTTAAACAAGTTAGAAGTTCTTATTCTTTGATCCGGCAATTTAAATGCATGCTGTGTTACTTAGCTCTGTGCTCGGAGCGTATCGACTTACTTCTCTTCTGCTGAGCACACTGAAGAGCAGCGGCGTGTTCGTGCACCTTGACATTAAACAGTATGGCAACTTGAAAACATTTTGGGAGGCTCATAGTTTGACAGGGTTATTTAGGAACTGTGCTTTGATGCCCCTGTAAGACAGCTCCCTCAGTATGGGGCATTCGCATTACAAAGGGAGGGGGGGGCTCTTGGGAAGTAAGGAATATGTAGGAATAAGTTATTTAAGGATCTAAAAAGTGGCGCATGTTCTGCATGTGAATGTGTGTGAGACAGTGTTGACAGAGACAAAGCCACATAGAGGACAAGCTGGATCTAAATCATATTCATTGCAGCAAGGGCACATTCACCCTCCTTGTTCATCCACACATTGCTCCTTCCGCCTCCCCCCTACCTCCTTTCCGACTCCTCAGCCATCTTGAGGGCCAGCATCTCTGCCTCCAGCATCTTCTGCTCCATGAGCCGGCGCTCCTCCTGGCCACGGATGGCAGTCACTTTGATGCGCTGCATCTCCGTCTCAGCCTCAGCAGCTTTCTGGGCCAGCAGCTTGGCCTCCTCCTCTGCGATCTGGGCCTTTTCAGCCAGCAGGTCCGCCGTCTGCTCCGAACGCAGCTGGAGAGGAGGAGAAGGAGGAGGAGGAGGAGGAAGAGGAGGTGGAGGAGGAAGGGCAAACACAAGAAGTTGAAAATGGCAGAGGAGACGGGAAAATAGAGCAAAGAAAGAGATGTGCATGAATACAGGGTAAGTGAGGCGACAGTGAGCGACAATAATGGGGAAGAACGGCATAAACAGCATATACACTGACAAAGAACTGGGAGAAGGTGCAGTGAAGATTAGGGGTGGGCAAAAATATCGATACGGCAATATATCACGATACTTTGCCACCCAATACAATATCGATTTTTCAACTCCAAATATCGATATATCGCCGAAGAGCGACTCTGCTGTGCGGCGGGTGTATTTCTGTAGTAGAGAGAGTGGCTGAGGTCTTTGCAAAAATCGATGGCAAGTTAACAACGCCTCCGCAATTTAAAGTTGACGTTTGGAAGCACTTTGGCTTCAAAGTTAAGAGAGATAGCAAGAACAACGAGCTGGACAAAGAGAATATTACTGCCCGGAAATTTCATGGGAATTAATAAAATGGAGAGGCTGTTTTGAATGAAATAGTTTTGACTCAATATGTCCTCTGATCAATATCATCTGATGTACATATACAGGTACTTGTGTTTTCATCTTTATTTATATCGCAATATTGTGATATCGTGATACTTATCGTATCGTGATCAAAGTATCGTGATACGTATCGTATCGTGAGGTTCTTGCCAATACCCACCCCTAGTGAAGATGGTGTGAATATGATTTGTTTCGAATGTGACATAGCCGACAAAATGGTGGATTTCACATTAATCTACCCAATCTTACCAGTGCCTCATTGGCCATATGAGCCTCATCCTGCAGCTGGATCAACCGCCTCTCCAGCTCATCCCTGGCTCTCTCTGCCTCCTCTCGCAGCTGCTTCTCCCTCTGCAGGCGCTGCCTCTCTACCTGAACACACATGAGTAGAGTTTGGATGAGAAAAAGAGGGAATGGCGGGAAACATGCTCAACTAATGAAAGAAACAGAATAAACAATAGCTGGAAAATGGACATCCTATGGACAAATGGATCAGACAGAAGAAAATGATTTATCTTGCTGCATTCAGCTCCTAATATTGGCTGACAACTTTGGACATCTTTTTTGTTTTGCCATCATCAGTACCTGTTTTCTGGCCCTCTCCTCTCTGGCCTGAGCCTTCATCTGCTGCACTTCAAGCGAATCCACGCGCCGCCGCCGCATGAACAGGTCATGGTTCCCTATACACAGCTGGAGGATCTGCACAAGAGAAACAAAACCGAGAAGCATGATTCTTCACTTTCACTTAGAAAAGTTGTTTTGTCTGTGGCTAGTAAATATTAACTTTCGGCCAGCCACTTCAACAGTCTCAAATCCATAATTTTGACTTGTTTTTCAATCTCAGCTGAACTCACCAACTTGTTGACTCTTAGCCGTGAGGAGTTGAACTTGAAAACATTGGTTTTCTTGTCCAGAGGTTTGATGGTAAACTGAAGAATGAGGACAGGAACACCAGATTGTTTTGATTAAACCGTGAAAGAAAAAAGACATTTGTCAGGTAGAGGCTGGGCAATAGCCTGAAAATCTGCATTACAATACTGACAAGGATATTTTCCAATACTTAAGAATTAAACAAAAAATAATAAAAACTACAGTTTAAAGCAGTAAACATGTTATAAAACTTAAGTTAAAACACAGCTACATTTCTCTCTCAAACAAAATACATACCTGAAACTTATAGCATAACACACAATATGATTCCCTAAAATTCTATAAAGTACCATTCTAGTAGCAAACCTCTGACTACTGTCCTACTAAACTTTAAAATGAAGTATAACCCCAATACCAAAAAAGTTGAGATGCGGTATAAAACATAAAAGACAATTGTGATCATTTTCCTATTCATTTTACTCAATTAAAGTAAAAAGACAATATATTTATGTTGGAAGCAAGGTGGGACAAGGTCAGCAAAAGACTGAAACATTGTGAAATAAAAACAACTGTTTCATTGGTAACAGCTGACAGCATCATGATTGGGTATGAAAGGGGCGCCTTGAAATGCTATGCCATTCACACGCAAGGCTGGGGCAAGGCTCGACACATTTACAAATAATAACATTATTTATGTTTTACACAGCGTCACAACTTTCAGGGGATTGAGATTCTCCCACCTCCTTGTCGCTGTAGGAGATGTTACGGATCTCATTCCAAGGGAAGGAGCACTTGGGTGTCAGCCTATTGTCGGGCTCGTAGATGTGCAGACCCAGGGCGTCCACTCCCAGAAGTAGATCGGTTCCCTTTTTATTCTAAAACGCATTAGGAGAGTAAACAAAGCTTTTCTTTCTAGCTGTCTGTTCAGGGGACACCAGCTAGCAGCTGTGGGAACACCCCTGCAGCCAACATTCAATTCTACCTGCTTCACACAGAAGTGGCATTGTGGTGGCTCTGCTTGCCAAAACAATTTGTTCAGGCTGAGCTGAACAATGCCAGTTGAGGGGTTTTATATGCAGTCTGGGCTTGTTTACTTGAAAAGTAATGCTACAGTGAATTACTTCAGCTGAGGCTGACTTGTTGGTGGTATTTTAAAAATGTCTCATCCTTTAAGAGAGTGCGCTGATCAAGGCCAGAGTCACCTAAAGTGACATTGTAGGAGTTGTTATAGGTTATTTTCTGCTATGAATCACCTGGAAAAGATCCAGTGCCAAAAAGAAGCCCTTGATTTACCCAAAACATTCAAATATGTTTGAAATTTGTTCAACAGCCAAATAACAGACTCAACTAAGGGATCATTTAAAACAACAGAGCCAGACTGCTACTCCCCAACTTCATTTCATAACACCACAGTGAAATTGACACGCCTGCTAATCTCTCATATTGGCTTACTTTGTAAAGATATAGCGAAGCAGCATTGGCTCACCCTGATTAAAAAGTAATTGACGCCATACATGTCCAGGTCCTGAGCTATTTTTAAATACTCCATCTCAGCTTCATCCCTGGTTCAAAGGCAGACGGAGAGAGAAAGAGATTGAGAGGGATCCAAGGAATGGTGAAGAGAGGGAGGGAAGGGTAGGAGGAGAGGAGATGCAGAAGTGGAGAGAAAAACGAGATCAGACCTTGTTTTCCTCAGCTTTTGTGTGTAGCATCTGTCATATTGTGTGATCTATGAAAACTCTGCCACAGAGCTCTTGCGAGGGTGAATACATAAGCACAGTGCTGACACAAGACGCAACGATAATTCGCTAACAGGCTTTAGAGGTCATGCTTGATGGGAAAGAAAACTTATTCTGATGCCTCCAAGTCTCTGAACACTTTGAAGGAGAGGAAACAAATGCATCAAACTCTTCTCTTCCCCTTTGCCGCCTGGTTGGCAGATCTGCTGTGATTTCAGGGTCAACTCAGCGAAAAAAGTACATTAGCATACTTTGATGACTGAGGAGAAATCAGGGCATGCTTCCGCCTAAACTTTTAATAACTTGCTGTTTCATATGGTTGGTTGGGAAATTGATGATTTAAGCTTCATCAAAGTTTTAACAGGCAAGAGAGCATTGTGCCAAGTAAACAAAATCTAATCTAGGTTGGATGCAGAATACATTCTGACTTCAGAGTGGGTCGAATTTAAATGTTAATGATTGATTGATGCTGTGGAAGAGTAATGCGTTAGGGTTGCACACTCCATAAAAAATAAATAAAAGATGCAAATGGATAGTCAGGCAGTTACTTTGAATTTGTGCTAACACCAGTTTTTCAATAATCAATTTCTTATCTGGTTTGAAAAGAACATGAGCCAAAATAAAGAAGAAAAAAACGTTTAACTGTACTGGGGCTGGACATCAAAGCTTGATACTGTTCGCTGAGAATATTCATTGATATTATGGAGAATCAAAAATTGTCAAATACCAAGGCCTAGCACAGAATTAACTAGTCAGATTTGCTAACATTTTCTAATTTCCACTAAATGCAAAGTACAGCTGAGGCTGATGGGATTGTTATTAGTTTCTTTGGGTATGTGGTCATTAACAAATGCACTGGAGAATTTTAAATTCTTGTTCTGGGAAAGTCTGGGATCGCCAAAGTTATTACAATTCATCTTGAATGAATCCTGCATGAATGACTATACAGAATTCCATCTAATAGCTATTGAGACATTGCTCTTTAAGTAACAAATGCAGTCCTTGTGATGGCACGGGAGGGAAAGTAAGTGGATCACAAAAGTCGTGGATCACATGGGTGGAAGCCGGAGGCCACTCCCATCAGGGAGACATTTTATCAAAGGATAAAGGCTTTTCCTTTAATTTGTCATTTGTCTGTATCTTCAAGAAACCATGAAAGTATGTACTACATGTCATGATAATCAATCCTACAATATAACAAAGTCCAGGTGCAATAGTGGCGCTACAGTAGCATCAAAACAAGCTAAACGGTAACAAGCTGTAGTTCCATCAGAGGACCAGTGACTGCCCTCCTGTGCCCCCAGTACACTGCATCACTTACTAAACAATTGAAATGCTAAAGGTGTGAGGACCACCAACTCCCCACACTCTCCACTGGGGTTCAAAGGGTTATTGATCAGCACCGGTGACTCAATTACTTTTTTACAAGTGCTGAGGGTTTGCTGGCTTTTAGCACTCACTTTCCAGCCCAGAACTCCCCGCCCACGTCAGTTTTAAGACTCTCCACATCCCTTACAGTTACACCCTATCCACTTTTAAATTAGCTCGACTTAGTGGTGGCGCAAAGTGCAACATCAAAACGACTGACTCTCATTCTCGTGTCTTTTTAGATTTATGAAAGCAGTTAACAGCAGTGTAATTCTTATACTGCAGCTCACTAAATGGCTCTCTTTTGAAAAATAGCTACATGAATTGTGCTCCTCTTATGAAAATATATGTAATTACACCCAATTGATGAGTTACAGGCTGTGGTACGTCGTGGTGTTGGTGTATTTTCCTGGCCAAAAACAGATGTGAAAAGGTTTACTCATTAATGCTACTTTTCAAAAAAAAACTCCCCTCTAGAAAACAACTTCCATGTGGCTCTTTGTGCCTCTCTCCACCAAAATGGACTTCAGCTTTGCATAAAACATTTCTTGCGGAATCAAATTTTTAAGCACGTCCTATGCGAACTTAAATCTGAAATTTGCTGATGACAGTGGAACTTCACAGTGGTATAGTTCAATGCAGCAGTTCTTTTTACCTCGTCCTGCCCCTGTGCTCCGCATAACACGCTGTGATCCTCTCCTCCCACATTTCTGCAGTCATCTGGTACAAGTTAATCACCTGAAATGGGGAAATATCCATGAATGCACGGAGAAAATACAGTACACGCTGAAGTGCCTCATATCACAGTGTAGGTACGGGCTTAGTTAAGAGGAATATGTAAACATCTTCCCTCATGAATGACAATAAAGCCTCGTTCTTACGTAAACCAGGTGTCACTCACCCTCTTTGGCAGCAGTTCTTCCTCAGCTAGGAAGCCAGGTTTGTGGACATTGGGGTCGTAGTCTCCGTACTGTAAAATAGAGCAAAAATGCCAAGAGGATTAAAATTACTCCAAACTAATGGCTGATATCCACCTTCCCTCCAATAACAGACTGGACTATTCCTCTCCTGGGAGCTGTTCTTGATGAAACTACACAGCCTGTAAGAAAAGAGTGTCTTGGAGAATGAATGGAGGCTGGTCTGCCATCGTGTCATTAACGTGCACCGCACACCCAGTGGCCCAGTTGTTGGAAGACGGAGTAAATGATGCTATTAGAGATATCTCTGAGAAAACCGAGGCTGATCACTTATCATAACAGAGCGGGGATACACATTATATCATGCATGTTTGGAGACAGATACGGATGGATTAGGCATGACTGAGTGGCTGTGGGGAATTTCCTCTGGGCTGCTGTAAAACTAGTGGAAGGGGATGAATTATACATGTAGCTACAGATTAAAAAGTGTGCTATGACTGTAGATTGATCCAACTAGGTTAAATGGAATGTTTGCCTATATGTATGTACTGCTGTATGTGCTGTGCATGTTTTTTTAATACAGTCGTAAAAATCCAGTTGCACTATTCCTTGGCAGTTTGATTATTGTTATTTTGTTGTTTAATTATTGGTTTAAATTACCACAGGTAATTTAGGTAGGCAATCTTTGTATATTTAAAGCCCTTTCACATTTTTCCACAATACTATTGGTCCCTTTATTGATTATGTGGATAAACTGTCCTTCCAAGCAGTCTAAGGTTGTGTGATTCTACATGAGCTGATGCTCAGACCAGATTCCAATCTGTAAAATATTTTTTCTCCTCTCAGTTCATCCATATCCTACCCTTCAATAATATTTTTGCTTATTTGCTTATTATTGCAATTAATGATTATACTATAATGCTGTCTTGCCATATTGTATGAGCAATTAATTAATGAAGTGTTAAAAAACATTAGACAAATGTCAAATCTAAGTTTTCACATTTTCGGCCTAACTGCCAAATCCCCACCCAAATCTGGTTCAAACTGTGTGTATGAGATTCACAGGACATCCTCACAAATGTACATACTTCCTACTGGCGATTCTTTTGAGTATGAATGCTATCCTTGGTTCAAAGTAATGGTTTTTAGAGGAAGCATTCTCATCTTTGACACCAAAAAGTGGCACCATATCCTCTCTTTAACTATTGACCTCTTTGCGTGTACCCCGGTGGAAAATAGGTGGTCTAAAAATTCCCTATAACATTACTACTGAGGTTTAACAAACTTAAAAAAAAAAAAGACAAGAAGAAACTCTCTTTTGCTGCTCAGGTGTCATTTAAATGCACTCCAAATATCATTGTGTTGCCTCCAAAACAAAAAAGACAACAACACAACAACTAAAAAAGGAATGGAGTGCAAACCAAATCACATATTTTGCTGTTATATGACATTGGGTGTTGAGGAAAATATACCATTAAGTGTTAAAACAGTGACAAGAGATCACAACTGCAATTTAAAGCACATCTGTTGCTTTACGTTTGCACACAACAAATCAGCAGCTTTTGACAACTCGAATAAACAAATTCTATAGCTGCGTTGTTTTGTTGTGTAGTGTTACTTTTATTATGTTGATTAATTGGATTTCATTTTTGTGCACACCAGTCTATAAACAGTACTTAACAGACCTGAATTTAATAAGCTCACCACACAGAGGAGAACAGCAGCGCAGTGGCCAACAGAGTGGAGAAGCCGAGGGCCATTTAATTAGATCCTTTCCCTTCAATTTCAAAGTTTCCACTCCCAGAGTTCCTCACCTGTTTATTTGTTACTGCTTCATAATTGATAACAAATAGACTTATGGAGGTATTGTGGAACCAACTGAGGTTTCGCTCAGGTAGAGACAGAATGGCATTACTGACTGTCAAAGTGTCCCAGATGCTTTCTAAGTACACATCTATCCTCACATCTATTATTTCAGATAACCCCAAAGTGACAGCAACGGTTATGTGTCACTATTTTCACTTGACAATTATCAACAGCTGCACAACAGTGACCACTGACTAATAGATACCGGCATATTGTGTTCAATAGTTTCTAACATTAGGAAATGTATTTCTCACAGTCCAGTTAGCTTGAAGAAAATCAATTTTCAGTACAGTTGTGTCAAAGGTTTCTCATATCTAGCTGAGAAAACACATTCTCACCTATGAAAGGCATTACTGTTGTGTAACAGGCACACCAGACTTTTTCTGGTTAGCTTTGGTTAGGCTACTAACCATGCAACATGGAAGGCTACGAGCAAACTAAAGGCTTTGCAAAATTGCACAACATGTCGAGGTTCCGAAATGTTTTTAGTGTCTCAGTAAATATCAACTGGAATGCCATGAAATATGGTACAGGCATTCGTGAACCGTAACCTTGCCTTTCCCCCAGCCATCAGATCAAAGTTGCCCAATATTGAAATACCCACAAAACTAATGACATTCCTATCAGCCTCAGCTGTTCTTTATGTTTCTTGCTAAACACTAAAAGTCAGCATACAAACACACAAAGATGGGGAGCTTTAGAAACATTACATCTGGTCAAAGTTAGCATTTAGCTTTAAAAAATAGTTTAAATTGTTTAATAACCATTAATTACTTTTTCATGTAGCCCATTTGGACTACAAATTTACAGTTTATGTAAGAACAGATACTATCATTAAACCACAACAAGAACAAAGAAATCACCTGCTCTCATACAGACACTTACAAATGATCTGGGTGAAATTGAAAGAGTCTCTAAAATTGGCTGTTTTTGCTAATTTTCTCTTCATGTTTCTACGTCTCACTGTCTCTTGTGCCAATGCTGGCTCAACTACGCTGATATGGACAACAACATTATCACGGTTGAGTCAGGCAAGGGAGGCGGGATTTACATCAAGGCAAAGCCGACAAATTCCAATGAGTATTAAATAACATACTTTGTGGTCCAGTTTGAAACCGAGAAGTGCAACTCTATTAAGGCTCACATGCTGTGAGGTAAGAAAAACACCAGTAAAAACTCAGTGAGTCCCACCTTTGTCATCCATGCCTATTAGCTTGTCATAACCCTCTCCACTTAGCCTGACACGCAACACCCTGTTGTGGTGTTGACCTCACACCCTACTAAACCTCCCTGGCGGAGTGACTCCCTCTGCACTTTTTCCAGACCAACCGTTTCTTGATATTCCCTTTCGACATCTCCTTGTACCACTGCACCCGCTCAGCATACAAAGCAGGAGGCACTGAAACCTCTGCAGAGCCACAGAGGCTGAACTGTTGGCTCACAGAGTGTAGAAAAATACCCTTAGAAAAGTTAGTGTGGCTTTTAAATCTGATGAATTTGAACATTTTATACATTAGCAAAGTATTGTTCTTGCATGTTGGGAATTTTATTGATTTTCTTTAAACCAGTGCAGGCTGTGCTGTATATTAACCTCTACCTTTTTTGCTGAGGATTGTCACCATGGGATCCTACTGCATAGTTATGTATCGTTGTTTAAGTTCCCAGGTGAAACACTTAAAAAGAAGTCAGTCAGAGCATTGGTGTGCACACAAATTCCTCCACTATTCCTAGCTTCTATTATGCCATCCGTTCATGCACTCTGTAACTCATACAAGGTAATGGTAGCTTTTATGGCTTCCAACTGTGTTCGTAATGAATAATACGTCACTCTTTCCTCCAACTAGAACAGATTACACACACAGATTATGTGTGCAACTGTCTGTATTTTAACAGAGCTGTGATTTACATTGTTTAGAGAAAAACATTTTTTTTAAATATTAATGCCTACTAGGAATACGCCTTTACTTTCTCCTTACTGCCTTCTTCAGGCTGGCCTAATCATGATTTAAGATAAGCAAAAGTACCGAAGTGTATCCCACTGTGTGACATACTCAACTTCACGGGTTATACTGTGGTACTACACAAAAAACAACTTGTTACTAGAAAAAGAGAAGGAAAATGTTTGCCAAAAACCTCTCCGCAGCTGCACTGCTAAACAAGTACCTGTCTCCTTTTTAAAATGCCAATTTACTCCCATTGGCTCTAATCGAAGCGGACTGCTGATTAAATGAAAACAGATTGTGGCCCCATATTTTTTTGCTGTTTCCCGATCGAGGGTGCTGACAGCGGAGACAGGAAGTCTCAAGCTCATTTGCTGATTTTTCTTTATCCACACAGGCTCTTTTAACCTAGGCCATTTAAATTGGCACGGGAAAGGCAAGTCTCTGAGGGCTCCTGGCCAAATCTTAGCGGTGGAGCTCCAGCCTCACCAGACCCTGTCCGCCTGTCAAAAAGCTGCACCTCACTCTCCCTATCTTTTTCAAGGGGATTTGAGAGATGGGGTCCTTCAACCAAAACGATTCAGATCGCCTCAGGTTTATTAAGGGAGCTTTTTTCCTGTGGAGTGATTTCCATGGACTCCAGGTAACATATTTGATCCTGAACCAATAAATCAATGGAGGTTTTTAAGCAGCATCTTGCATACAGAGTAATGGATTCTATAGCTCAATGTGTGCTTAACTGAATGCTAAATAAGGAAAGCACACACAGTGAAATAATGTCAACAGACAAATTAATACATAAGAGGTCATCCATTCATATGTAAAGGAAGAGACTACAAAAAATACCGCCTCGCAGTTGTATTCCTCCACCAACAAGTCAAGATGCAGTTCACATACATGCCTGTGCATAAATGCTCTGTTCTACAGAGCGCATTGGCTATTTGACTGAAAACATAATACACATGCACTTAGCAGGGCTGCATGGTCACAATTTTCATTATTAGTTAAATACATATGACCTTAAGAAGTTTATACAAGGACCGAATCAAGGGGTGCAATCAAAAGCAACACTGAAGTCCTCTTCTGTTTCAACAAGCTGTGAATGAGGGCCTGCTATGTGATCAAGTTCTACCTTGGAAGTGAAAGGGACAAATCAAATCCATCTTGGATAACCCTTGTCATCCTCTCTGCAATGGCATTGGTAGCTTGTGGCAGAGAAAGGAATGAAGAGCAAAATCAAAGCCACCTTGGATATCCTCTCACACCCTCTTGTGGCCACTCATTCCTCCCATCCAGGTTTAAAACAGGGGGCTTCGGGTGCTTATTTGTGCCCACTGCTATCAAACTGTGCAACAGCAGTGGAGACCACTGACTATGGGTTATGGCTAAACACATGTTTTGTAAGGTCGCAGTGATCTTTGACTGGCGAATTATAATCAGTCCTTGAGTCTAAGTGGACGTTTGTGCCAGATATAATGAAGGAGAATGGGACGGACAGATAGATGAGCTGATATAAAAGACACTAACCAAATAATACCAACAGAGTACAAGCGACAGTCTTAAACAGAGTCTTGGAATTAGCCAGTCTGACCAGGTCAGGTTTAAGCTAGGCTTTCACTTTTGCAGGATCCCCATTCATACTTCTCTGCCACTACTTTGCTCATGTCAACATACATGGCCTACCCTACAAATCTTTACAAATTATATTAGCATTCACCTCAGGGGTTATTGTGTGTAGAGGCATTCCTTAACTGACCCCTTTCAGTACATAGGAGCAGGAGATGCTTCTTCTTCTGAAGCTAATTTCAGCCACTTCTATCTGCAGTTTTCTTATTTCAGACATTATCCAGAGATTATGAACGTGAGTAACATATTAACTTATCCTGAGCCCCCGTGTTTTACATCAAAGACATTTCATGTAAGGCCTCCGAAGCACTCCATGAAAAAGTAAATCTAAAAATCAATACCAAAACTAGCTGAATTTAAGGTGTGATGTGTGCCCTTCTGGTCCCTACTTAGGGCTCAGACAGTAGAGCTCAGGGTCAATTGTAGATGATTTATGTCTTATATATAGACAAGTGATAGACAAGAGAAGAATACGTCCACCAAGCTCCCTAGTGATAAAACATGCAATCTCCCTGCATTGTCTTAAGAGAGAAGAAAAGAGAGAACCACACTATAGCAATAGATTTTTTAGATGATAAACAAATTAAATGCATGAAATGTCCTCGAAATGAACCACAGGTTCTCAAAAGAATTGTTTATCCAGATTTGTTTGATAGATAGCTATCTACAGCCACAAAGAAATCACGAGGAAAGAAGGAGGTTAATCCAGTTGAAGACAGTTCCAGATGTACGTATTCCCTCAATCCCTCAGTCAGTTAAAATAATGACATAACACTCTTTTCTCGCACGGCTTCAGCTGTGATGACAGAAAAAATGTGAAATTGCTGGGTCTGAACTGCTTTTCTTTAAAAACTGCATTCTTTAGGGCAGTTACAGAAAGCACCCGATATTAGTGAATGATTCACAGCTGTTAGCTCTTCATCAGAAAAATCTTTCAAAAAGTAAGCTTGGGAGGAGAAGAAGTTTCCATGTGTTTTAAAGTAAAGGAGAATAAACCATGAAAGAATACACACAGCTGAATTACTATCTTCATTGAAAGTAACTGAGAATGCAATCTTAAGTTACGTAAAGGAGCACTTACCTTGGCGTGGACAGCGTAGGAGGCCAGCAGCACAGAGGCCTCGGGTGGACAGTGAATCTCCTCCTCAAGGATCTTCTTCTTCACCTAAGGAGTTACCAAATATGATCAGCTGTGCACATATCCATCTGAATAGCAAAGCTGTCTTCATTCCATCTTTCTCACAGGAAAAAGAGCCATGCAGGTAATGTATGGATAGACATTTAAGAAACTTGTCACTGTTGTATGTATAAACATCAATGAAGTTTGCATCAGGAAATTGTTCCTTCCACTGAGTTTCAGGATTACATCTCCTTTATATTGATTTCCATGATGGGAGCAAAATGATTCTTGTGAAATGAAGAACTTGAATCAGATTGACAGATGATCTTGACTCAGACACAATGACAAAAGACTTGATGCCTTAGAGAGAAGAGTGACAGCACAGGGTGAAACCTACAACAACTTTCTGACGACTGTGCTTTAGACAGCCAGAACTGTCTTGCTTTAATTCCACTTTGACAAATACAGGAACCGCACAGAAAAGCAGTGCTCATGTACCACTTTTCAGTAGCAACAAAATAAATGTATTACGGTATATCTGCAAAAATAGGTGAATTAACTCCAAACTACTACTGCAACCGTACAGTGGTGCTTGCACATTTTAAAGATGTCTGGATGCAAGGAAAACTGTGCCAAATAAATATTGTAGGACTTATGTATCATAGCCACATGGGGACCTATTAGACACCAAGCCAGGAACATCTAGCCTAGCCAACATTATTTCATTCTATCATTAAAGTTCTCCAAGAGTATCAGCTTGCTAGTCAGCAGACCATAATAACATGACAGACATGTCCAAGTAAAGCTCCAAATCACACAGTTAGAGGAGAGTGCCACCCATTCCAGGATAGCTGAGTGTGTGAACTCACTCCAGTGAGTAAGAGACACAGATTCAAGGTTTAGGTCTCCAATTCATAGAAGAGTGTTGATTTAACTGTCACGGATTACAGTCATAACAGGAATTCCTAAAATGGGTGACAATCCTCTTTAACAAGGCTGCTAGTTTAAATTGCTGTGTCTCACCAGGTGTCACTACCTGAGCTCCTTTACCTGTCAACTTAACTGAATTATGAACTGGCGTTACTACGTATAGAGCACAAAACCAGATTGTAAGGAGTCATACAAGTGTGCAATTTTCAAACCTTATCATTTGCAGAGTCATGCCGTCTTCTCTTGTTTTGAACTAACAAAGGTATGGAGCCAGAGGTGTCAGCCTGAAATCGTGGCAAGCACTAAGAGGCCAAGGCTGCAATCTGGTTTACAAATGAGACAATGTTGTTGCTAAGATTGCAGGGCCGAGGTGACGGAGACGTGCGTGTTGTCTGTTTGTGTAAGTGGTCTAAAGTGTGTGACGGGATGGGAGTGTGTGTGTGTGTGTGTGTGTGTGTTTGTATCCGGGTCGGTGATCATTTCTGATAAGCACTAATCCAGCTGTCATGCCTGTGACACTATCTGAACAGAGGCCTGCTCCTGACATTACGGGAATTAATGAGAGCAAAGTAATAAGGATGCAGGCGATACAAGGCACTACACATTTGTATTCTACTCCCCTTGTAGCTGTGTACCGCTTTAACTGTTCAGTAATTTGTCGTCTGTGGTCTCCCTTTTTTTCTTTAAGCAAGGTTTCCCTCTGAAATAAATAAATTACTTCAACCACCTCTAAACGGATTAGGGACTTTTTTCACATGTGTTTAGTAGATAAGTGCTTCTATCCAAATGTTGAAGAACATAAACCGTACCACCGTCTCATCCTTGGACCAGCACAATGGGCTGGATATGATAGGAGGGATGCTATGTGGGGGGACAAGAATCCCATGGAGGATATGTCATTAACTGGGCCAATAACTGAGCCCTTAAAGCTAATTGGTAATTGATAAATGTGGCTGGTAGCATTGGATGATGGGAGCACAGTAACAAATCTCATCTCTTGTGAGGGGAATGGTGTGGCAGGCTCTGCAGGAATTCCCTGGAGAGTATTAAGTGGAGAGAAAGGGCAGCGGTAATATGTTGCGCATTGATTCCACATGGCTGCACACAATAAGGCCGGGACAATGGACAGAAAGTGTATTGGAGAGTGCTCTTCTGGTTCAACTTATAAGAAACTCGGTGGACGTGTGCCCCCTGTCGGGACTGGATCAAAATGGTAAGGAAGCCGCGGACACAGGGCATCAGTCAAATGCCTGCAGTGCTTAGATGAAATGGATTAGCCTACATTTAGAAAGCATTCTAACCCTTTTTTTAAGGTCCTTAAAATCCTTCATGATGTTCTCACTCGTCTGTTTTTTTGCTTTTTTCAAGCATTCATTTTGATTAATCTAGTGCCACAGAATGATAACAGACACTTCTAAGAAGATTCCCTTCACCCCTCTGTGAAGATTTCAATCTAGGAAAGAGAGATCTTGAAAAAGTGTCTGCCCACTAACCAGGCAAAATCCACAGCTTCTTCTCAGAGGCATGTTGAATTTCTGGTTTACATGTAGGGCCGTAGCAATTTCAACTCAGCAAGAAGCGTGTGACAGTCAGTGTGAATGCACAAAGAGCCTTGTTGTTAGGCCCTCATGGCATGATGCACAAATGACCAAAGTAGAAAAGTCATGTCTGCACACTAAATAATGCTCCCATGAACATTTATCACCTCCAAATGTGATGTTTTGGGCTCAGGTTCTTCCTCAAAAGTACGAGACATCTCATAAACAACGTAAGAGGTTATCTAAACCACCTAAATGTACCACAACGACATCATCAGGTAAATCAGTCATGTTATTATGGTGGTTTCTATATTGTACTTACTTAGATATTAAACATAATCAGTTGGCTTTGGCTAGCATTCAGTGTATTTCTTGTATTTTGTATCATATGACCTGTCAGGTGACCCCACTGTTGTAAGATTCATGTAAGCTGAGCTGACTTTTTATATTTTTTCTTCTGTCCAGCACCTACTGTTCCAAATACTAGGAGGGCTTTTATAAACTGCATGATGCACAAATGAAACATAGAGGAAGACAACAAGCTATATACAGTATATCTAAAGAACTAAAAGACATTCACCGCTAACACTGAATATTGTTCAATCTGATTTACCTTGAAATGGACAAAACAAAACAAAATTACGTATAATTACCTGTAGGAAGA
This sequence comes from Diplodus sargus, assembly GCA_903131615.1. Lineage (NCBI taxonomy): Eukaryota > Metazoa > Chordata > Actinopteri > Spariformes > Sparidae > Diplodus > Diplodus sargus. The sequence goes on from CAEMYA010000092.1 coordinate 6,705,686, forward strand.
AGAGATGTTGTGTGATATCTTGCACTAGCTCCTCCTCAGCATTTTCAGGGTAAAATTTGACCAGGAAATGAAGCGTAATTGGTTCCTCCTTTGGTACCTCCTGGTCCAGAACCTACAACAATGATGCAAAGAAATCAACATTTGCACAGTGGTGCCATTCATTCCCTTTTCATGCTGGCTACATCTTTAATGGTGAAGTTTACATGACTCATGGCTGTTACAAAACCAGAAAAACATGAGAATCACTTGCCTTCTTTTCCATCTTTAGCCAAGCCTCTGTGTCCTTGATGTTGTACCGGAGCCCAAAAAACCATGTCTCCCTCAGTCCCAGAGTTCGGCACACCAAGTCAAAAAGGTCTTTTCCTTTCCACTTGACCTGAAACATATTTTAGTGTTTAATTTTCTCAGAAGACAAACCAGAGAATTCTAAATTACTAGAATTACTTGAATTGAGACAGAGAGAGGCAGCATACAAAAAAAATCATCACCATCATTCATTGACTGGCCCTTAGCAAGAGAATTCTTTATCAGGTTAAATATTTACAGCCATTTATGAGATGCTGTGTCTAGTGAATCCACATATACTTGTATTTTCCTCATAACCTCAGTCTCTGGTGGGAAGCAGGGAGCTATGCGTGTTTTCCTCATCCAGCTGAGGGCTACGACGGAGGCATATCTGGCGCACATATCCAATTTAGATAGCTTTCATCTCTAGCCTCTGAGCTAACACAGGGTGCAAGCTTCTGTCAAGTGCATTCAAGGTTGGCGTGGGAAAAAAACAAATTAAAAACTAGTAGAAATTAGGATATCAGCTTCATCATGCAGCGGGAATGCCAACTAGGAAAAAGAAAAGAAATCCAAAATTCCCACACAAAGCTTACTGAGCATTTTATTATATGACCAATCCCTGTTAAATGCTATTTACAAAACCCATAATTGATACAATTATCATCTCTGCACAGAAAATTGAAACCTGCAACTAAAATTATGCTGCTCTGTGTGTAATTACCATCTGCAAACTTTGGTGGGGTTCCTCCCCTTTAAATATAGAGGTGGTGTCTGCAAGTCATTTTGATGTCTTTCACCTCTGGTATATCATCGTGTCACATGCTAAACCAAAAAGACTGTGAGAAGGCCAGAAATATACATGAAAGGGGCATAAATCAGGGTGTTTTTGAATGTTTGCACTGCAGGGGGATACCCACAGCATTTCAAGTCATGTACTGCAGTGAGGTTTGCCACCGGCTTAAATGTTCATGGTTCCATTTCTGACATTAGACAGATATAACTTACAACAGATAAAGTCTCCTGTAGGATAAACCCACTTGTCTTCGTGGTTACTTGCTGCCATCTAGTGTCGAAAAGTGAAATTCTTTTTATATGTCTTCTGAGCGACCATCATTGCCATGATGCCTCGATCAACTCTGTACTTACAGGTTAAATCATGTGTCATTACAGATTATGGTTAAGCAGATGTAGCAGTGCAAAGCATGAATAGGAAAGCAGCACAGTAGCCATCTGAAGTTGTGGTCAGGGCCAGTGCAAATGTGCACAGTCTTTGATGCAAGTTGAATGAAATAATGCTCACATACTCACCTCACAGCTGAACTCCATGTCGGACTCCATTGTGCAGATCCTGACGTTGAAGTTCTTGGCTTGTTTTTTCATCAGTGAACTAAATCCCATTTTCGCTGCTAAGGCACTTGCCATGGCGAATATCTTTTAAGATAACTACTCGATTATTCGAAGTCGTTAATCGCTACAAATTAAGTTCCCTGTCAAGGCATTGCGTTTATTGCACTCTATGGCGTAGACAGCAGGTAAGTCATTTGGCAAGACTTAGTTATCACAGATGTGCATGTTACTGTCCAGCTTCCCAATAGCTCGACCAGAGAAGTTGCGTTCAAAGCAAGTTTCATCAAAGTTTACATAGAGTTTTCACTGATATTGTCTTTGTATATTAATGTCTCAAACAAGCAACGTGTTTACTGATAATTCTGTAATTCCATGCTAGCCAGCACAGAAATGGTTAATTAGCATTAACTAGCTGATAACTACAGTGTAACACTCCTTCCAGCTAAGGTTAGCTTGGATAACGTAAATAGAAACTAAGTTAGCTGACTAACATTACTTATCCAGTACAAGTCCTTATCTCGCGTTGAAAGTAAAGTTTTCTGTACCGTAGAATCCGTTAATGTTTACATCTCTGCGTCCGAGAAAGTATTAAGCCAATACATCCCCCCTCGAGAGTTTAAAACACTCAGGTCATTGCATGTAAACTACTCTGGAAAAGAAGCGCTAGCAACTGCTGCTAAACACATTAGTTAGCTATCTCATCCGAAGAAAAACGGTGCTGCATTCAAGTGCCATTCAGAATGTTGGAGTATCGTTGTTGCAAAATGTGTTTCAAGTCAGAACAAATTAAATGTCAACAGACAGATACTTAATTAATTTTTCAAGCAAAAAAGCAAAGCATTCCTAAATCATATCTTCTCAATCATGACTTTGCTGCCTTTAGTTGTCTTATCAGATCACGATGAGATTATCCTGGAGGAAACTACATCGTAATGGGTATTTTTCACAATTTTTTGACTTTTTAGAGACCAAACTAAAGCCTGAGAATGTAACTGACAGATTATAGAGTAGTGGGAATATTATTTAGTTGCACAAAAAAATCATTGACGAAAGATCTAGTCGTTGAGAAGGACACATTATGATTTTTTTTTCCCTGCCAAAGACAAGTACCATTAAAAACACCTGAAATCCTGCAGTATTCTTGTTGCCTGAACGTAGCACAGCTTTTCTCTTCCTCTTGACGTAACAGCCAATCGCAATGCACTGCACCTCATATGCCCCGCCCACAGCTCTGCCCCCTGCGCCATAAAGGGGCGGAGTCTAGGCAATGAGGTAATCGGGGTAAACAGTAAAGATGGCGACGTCTGTAGCCGGAGAGGGGCAACCAAGTCTAAATGGGATTATTTCCGAGCCCCAAACCAAAAGACTGACCGACCTGCCGACCGAGTTGCTCGAACACATCCTGTGCTTCCCTGTCCTCAAACATGTCGACATTTGTAACGTTTCCTGCTGCTGCAAGCGGCTGCACGACGTTTGCCATGGAAGGGGGAAGGTCTGGGGACACCAGTACAAACTCAGGTGCTATGATTTTTTTTGTGCGTTATTTCTTCGAAGTTCTGGCTTCTGGTGGGTTTTCGCCACTATCTACCACCACTAATCTCCCTGTCCATATTTTATGTGTCTTGTTCGGAGCCTTAAATCGCTCATTCGTCTTCTCAAAGGTGGTTTCGTTTATTGCGGACTCACAGGCAGCTGTCAGCCGCTGACATTCTGCTGATGCACCAAATTCATCATCACGCCAGGCCAGTGGAGGGCTTCTCCTCTGCAGACCACTCTGAAGGATGCAAATCAGAGCGTTTCAATGTTTCACAAGCTGCATGTTGTACTCCATTTTACCCCCCCGAACAGCCAAAAATGAATTGGCGTGACCTTGAATGTTGCATGTCGCCTGTGAAGTACAGGAGAGTGCAGCTCTTGCCAAAGTCTGAGCCCTCCTCCTGACTGACTTGGCTGATGCTCTCCTAATTGCTGTGATTTGTGCAAAGACAAAACCATGTCTGCAGCAGGATGGCAAACTGTTCCAGTGACGTGTCACAACAGACGATCAGATGCTAAACCAATTCTGTGCATGTCCAAAAGTGTGACTGAAATGTAATTTTTGCTGCCTTCATCAACAGATGGCCAAGGCTGCAGAGGTTTTACCGTCAGAACGAGTGCTGTGACTGGCTCAGAGAATACAGAACGCGCCACAGAGTTGGAATACAAATACGAAGGACGGTGGAATCAATCTCAAAGAGGTTCTTCACAGAAGTCGTAAGTAATCAATTTGCAATCCAGAATATGGCTGGCGTGGACGTATGTTTGTGCAAGACGATGTGCGCTTTCCATGTTCCGCACTAACCAAGAGATCTGTAACGCAGCCTTGCGTTGGCCAGGTGCTGGGAGACAGCTTTGCAGAGATCGAATCACTCGGGATGCCAGAGCACTTCTGCGAAGATGAGCTCCTCTTCATACTCAACTCTGACAAGAGGTGAGTGCAACACGGTGCCCACAGTCCATCCTCAATGCTCGCCACACACTACCACACAGTTATTAATGGGGTTGGGTGTTTGTTAATCTCGTTAATCCTCTCTGAGGCTTCTGTGATTGTAAAAGCTTTAGTGTTGCTGCACTGTTGGACCATTAACTTCTCTCTCTTGTGTTCTGCTCCTGTTATTAGGAAAAGCTTGACCTTAAAGTACTATGCAAAGAAAATCCTATACTTCCTGAGACAGCAGAACATCCTGAAGAGTTTGAAGACCTTCCTGGAGCAACCTGCAGATCAGCAGTCTGCTTTAGAGGGTGAGGCATGAATTAGGGCTTCACCGGTTAAAGGATCCAATATTCAGCGTTTTTCTGATCACTGACAGCAGTGGGTTTTTTGTCCGATTGATGCTAAAATAAATTAAAACTCTCAATCTGCAAAGTAACCAGTTAATATAGTTAGCAAATTAACGTAGTGGAGTAAGCAACTGCAATATTTGCCTTAAAATGTAGTGAAGTAGGGGAAAATGGAAATAATCAAAAGTACATGTACCTCAAAATTTAACTCAAGTACACTACTTCAGTAAATTCTACTTAGTAACATTCCATCACTAGTTATTTTAGATGTTGACAAAAAATTCATCATACTGCAAATGTATATTTTTTATTGGTCACCTTGACTATTAATAGTCTCATAAGTATCGGCCCTGAAAAATCATATCAGTCGTTTCCCAGCATGAATACAGACTTCATGTGAAACAACCCAAGTTGCCCTGTGTCCTGTTTAGCCTAGACAGCCATATGCAAATAGTATATACAGTATCTTTTTGTTGATTAGTTTTTGTGGTTGAAGTGTTTGTTGTTATAGAAGCAGTATAACCACTTTGCAAGACAGCAATTAGCTGTGTAATTTTAGTTTCTTTTGTGTTTTTATTTTATTTTTAAAATTCAGCTCTTGATCATGCGTTCTCTCTCCTGGTACCTCTAGGTGCCGTACTTGTGGACCAGTATTGCAACCCACTGGCTGATGTAACACTGAGCAGCATATCAGCCCAGCTGGATGAGATCGCAGAGAAAGTGAAGAAGATGCTGAGAATCAAGAACTCGTCTCACCCCATCCTGCGGGTCGCTCAAGGTGAGCTTTCAAACCAGCCAAACTCCAAAAGAAAAGTTATATTTTGGGACCTTCATTCGTTGTTGTTATTATTACTCGTAGCCTTTCTCCAGCGTTTGTTGTCCAAAATCCATCAGTCCTAGATACTTAAAGCCTGAAGGCATGGGCTTTAATTCCGGCACAGTTTGCACAAAAATCAATACCATTATATTTGGGCAAATATGTCAAATGCACAACATCCACATTTTCCCGTTTCTGACAGATTTCTTATGAAGTTTTTTTTCTTTTGTACGATGTAGGTGACTGTCTTGTGGTTGAGGACTTTGAGCTCCAGAGGCAAGTGGTGTGCGCCCTAAACTCAGTCCTGTATGAGCAGCTTCAATACAAAGGCAACGAGTTTGACTACTACAACCCTCTCAACTCTTACATCCACCAGGTAGACCCTCTGTTAAATTATGTGTATTGTATGTCACAAGCTTTTGACTAATTTCTTAATAATATTAATTTCAGAACTGACCTGCCCTTCTTGTGTTTTTTATGTAGGTGCTACTACGCCATACAGGCATTCCCATAAGCCTCTCTGTTCTCTACATGACATTAGCCCGGAAGCTGGGTGTTCAGCTGGAGCCTGTCAACTTTCCCAATCACTTCTTGCTGCGCTGGTGCCAAAAACCTACAGGGTGCGGTTTGAAATGAATAACTCCTAAATACCTCATGATATTGTCTGACAGTAGAGCTGTCATTGACATACTTACTGTAATGAGTCCACAAAGAGAGGTGAGCTTGAAGAACCTAAATATCTGGAACCAACCACTCAATTTATTTGACTGTTTGAAACCTTAGTTCTTATTCTTGTCATGTTATCTGAGTAAGGAAAGAAGCTAGAATTCTTAAAGCACAATCAGTCTTGTTTTTAGTGGATTTTGGAAGCCCTAAACACTATAAACTTGAAGTGGAGGTATTCAAGAGGCATTCATATTTGCAAGTACAAAGTATGAAGTTTTATTCGGCCATCACACATAATACAATAAGTCACTTTACATAACATGTTGTTAACAACCAAATGCATGCACTGCATCACAGACAGGACACATCTTCTTCATGTAAACATACTATTAGATGAGAAAGAAACTCTGTTCGGAGAAGGGACTGCAAAGTGGAGGCGCTAGTTCAACAGACACCTTCCTCTGGAGGGTCCTGCAGGTGGTCACCTCATATCCCTGGCATTCTTTAGTTTGCAATCCATCTATTTTGAATTAATACTTGTCCCCAACTCCAAATACTACATAAAGATATTCTAGGACTGTCATTCTTGAGTATATTTAATTTATCCCGAAAATTAAAGTTCACCACGATGAACTTATCCCACAATTTGTGATTTAAAATCTTTTGTTGTTTCATCCCTACTCAAAATCCCACTATTCATCCTTGATTCATTCTGGTTTTGATGTCAGCTGGGTCATAACAAAAAGCTACATTTGATTATTAGGACATGATGTATTATGGATCTTTGTTAAATATATTGACATTTTCAAATTATTTAAATGTGTTTCTTCAGGAGTGAGGACATCTATGACTTCGTCTACATCGATGCCTTTGGCAAAGGCAAGCAGCTGACCGCCAAGGAGTGCGAGTACCTCATTGGCCACCAGGTGACGGCAGATTACTATAGTGCCATCAGCACCACTGAGGTGCTACTCAGGATGGTGGGAAACCTGCTGAACATCGGCAAAAGAGGGTAAGAGAAACTTAAAACCTGACTGTTGTCTAAAAATGGGATACATTGTTTGATACCATTCAATTGTTGCTAGAATTGAATTAATAAATGTAATATCATGCTCTGGTTGAGTTACAATACAGTGCACTGTGGCGTCTTTCAGGGAGGGTAATGAGAAATCCTACCAGCTGCTGAGAGACTCTCTGGATCTCTACCTCACTATCAACCCAGATAATGTGCAGTACCTGCTGCTGCAGGCTCGCCTCTACTTCCACCTGGGCATCTGGCCAGAAAAGGTCAGGACACACAAAGCAGATAATTATTCTCTTTAAAGCTCGAATAGAATTGTAAAAAGAATAAATTCATATTCAGCCAATAGTATTTCACCTCACCACATTGTCCACTGATGTTTGTCCTCCGTCCCAGGTGCTAGACATCCTGCAGCACATTCAGGCGTTGGACCCCTCCCAGCATGGGGCAGTGGGTTACCTGGTGCAGCACACACTGGAGCACATCCAGCACAAGAAACATCCTGTTACGCCTGAGGTGAAGAAGCGTAGCGCTCCCGAACACCTAGAGGTCCGGTATTCAGTGGGCCTCATCATGAAACACAAAAGGTGAGAAAAGCTGCTCTAATGTGTTGCACAGCAGCCCTCTTCTCTGTTAACACATCTCTTACTAACACTTCAGTGTATCTGTCCTGCTTGATCTCTCCCACCAGGTCGGGTTATAACTGTGTGATCTACGGCTGGGACCCAAAGTGTACCATGAGTCAGGAGTGGATAACCACCATGAGGGTCCACCAGCTATCCAACGGGGCCAACCAGCCTTTCTACAACGTCCTCGTACAGGACGGAACCTGTCGCTACGCAGCACAGGGTACGGATCACGTACACCACATGATGATGAGGGAAACATCTTTTCATCGTGAACGAAAACGAAAGTTTGATAGATGATCTTGGGAAGGAACGTATCATTGCACCATCCAGGCAGCAACTACTAATAACTCAAGTTAAACAACCCGAAAAATAAATCTGGATTTGTCGAAGCCAAAAAAGTTCCCAGTTATGTGCATTCACTGTTGCAAGAAGGCGTAACAAGAAGCATATCTGAGAGTGACAGGCTAAAAATGCTGAGAACTAACATTCTAATGTTGCAAGCACACATAGTATTACTGGTCGTTTGGAAGAAATTGGATACGAGCATATAACAATATTGAGCATAGATCTAAATGGAATGTTATCTACTATTAAAAACAGATAAAAAGGAAACTGCTCGTTCATACGATTGATGGAAGTCATCACCACAAACAAAGAAAAGCTTGAAGCTTTCAGTTCTTCACCTCATAGAGACAAACTGTTATGTAGGTGATGAAACTATTCCAACTGCACCTTGGAAAAATAAATCAATGTTATGTGTACTTGCACATCGGTAGGTGCCGGTAGAGATGATCTTGCAGATTTTGCAATATCCTGCTCTTAAAGTTCATAATGCAGTGTCACGTGAAGTTGATAGTGTAGATGCTGATCTAGAAGTGTTCATATATTAGTCCAATATTTAAAAACACTGACAGCCTAAGCGTGCAAGCTGATTCAAGCTGATAACTTCAGTGGTGCTGTATCACCTTTTTTGTCCACTTCTACATTTTCCACACTTGAAGGCTGATGCTTATTATTACTATATTATAAGCTTCAGTGTTTTAACAAAACTGATTTCTGAAACGTTGGGACCAGTTTGAACACATTGTGATAATTGTCTAATACTTTTTGACATACTCAATTGAAAACGGTACAAGGAGAATTTATTTAATGGTTTCACTCATCAACTATATTGATGTTGTTTTTTTTTTTTTTACATAATATTCTTTTACACTAACTTTTTAATGCCTGCAACACTTTTTAAACAAGTTGGGACAGGAGCAGTAAAAGACTGGGAAAGTTGTGGATTGCTAAAAAAAACAGGGTTAACTGATGACAGGTGATCGGATCATGATTGGGTATGAAAGGGCATCCTCGCCCGGCTCAGTCGTTCACAAGCAAGGATGGGGGCGACGTTCATCACTTTATACATGATTGTATAAATGATATTACTTTCGGGGCTCAGTAGACACAATTCTGTTTTTAGTTACGTCTTACACAGCGTTCCAACTTTAGAGTCGTCTGTGTTATCTCTGTTCTCTCCGCCACCTTGACGTTTATCTGGAGCTTCCGTTCTCTATGTCTGTTCGCTCAGTCTGCTTTGCTGGAACCGATGAGCCATTTTCTTGATAAACAAACTTTTTCAATATGTGAGTTGTCTGACTGACCTTGTCTTTCATTCCTCACCTCAGCTGTTTATGCACATTCTCTCTGATCAGAGTGTCACACGTTTCCATTGTTGCTCCTCAGAGAACCTGGAGCCCCATTCAGCCCCCCTGGAGATCGGCCACCCCGAGGTGGGACGCTACTTCTCCGAGTTTGCCGACACCCACTATGCTGCCAACGAAGAACTGCAGACACGATACCCGGAGGACATGAATGAAACTTTGGGCACGGTGCAGGAGCTTTACCACAGACTGATTCCTGGCTCTGGAAACCAGGAGCAAGCTCCTGCCACAGACCAAAACAACCACCAAGCCATGTCTATGTAGCAAAGCAGCCGTGTCCAACACCCTGCTGACCCTGGCTAACCAATCACTGGTCACCCATTCTTAAATCACAATCCACTCAGCTGCCACTTTTCTTGCACATACTCCAGTATACAGTATTTTCAGAAACGGATGATTCAGTGTCAAATGTGGCTTTGTGCCACAGTAATGTTCCTGTATAGATCTGGAATTTTTAACATTTCCTGGAAAGGTCTGGGAAAAGACCAAAAAGTCTGGAAGCATGCTGCAAAAGATAGCTACGGATTTAAACATCCTTAATACCACAGTGTATTTGTTGAGAAAACAAAGCTCTCACTGTGGAGCGACAAGGCCTAGTTGGCTGTCCATGATCCAGGATGCAGGGGACTGAGTTTGTAAAAATAATGGAAAAGTAAACCTTGGGGGGACGGTCAAACTTAGACTTGAAACACACAGTTAAGTGGAAGAGTAATTTCAGGATGGGTGTCCAGGTGCTGTAAATCTCCCTTTTTACCTGAAAACCAAGGAATGCTCCATTACCCAGAGCTCCCCTGACCCCCCCACACCTCCCTGCACCCAGGACCAGTCAAACAAGCCCCCAGGATACAGTATAGTCCAAACCTGCAGTTACAGCGCCAAACAGAAGACTATAAAGAAAGACTTTGTACATTGACTAATACATCTCCCATCTTTTAATCAAGTTTCATGCACTTACGGAAGTTTAACTTTCACATTTCTAGATTATCGTTTTTGTTCCTGTATATTAACAAGTGAAACATGTAGGATGTCATGGCTCATCAGTGTTGTTGAGCTGTTCATTGGGGTGGGGGGGGCAAAACAATAGTGAGACCACTGACTTGAAACAGACATGACTCTGAGCTTTGGCGAAATTACAAGAAAATAAAGCGTTTCAAGTTTTGTTTTTTTCTAGCTTCTTTCTGACTTATTTTACAGAACCATAATCATTCGTCTTCTTTTTGCAAAGCACAACGCCGCGATTTACTGACTCACCAAAAGGAAACAAATGAAATAAAATCAGGGGATTTATCCAGAGGCTGTGTGGTTGTAGGACCTTGGGGATGCCACATGTTTCCAAGACAGTTTACTATTGCAGCGACCTGCCCACAGCAGCGCGTCAAGCCTCGGCTGCGCACAAAAGTTGAGCCAGTCGAACCAGATTGTGCGTCCCGACGCACCGGTCGAACAGCAGCGGCGATGGGAGCTTCACAGACGCGCTCGAACCACGAGCACCAGCACCTGGCGGATAAAACGGGATGTAAGTAAGAAAGGGAGAGAGAAAAAAATCAAACCGGAACTTTCTTTCATCCAAAAGCTATAGTGCTGCTGATCCAGTGCGCGGTGGTGTTGGTGTTAAATTCTCAGTTTTTAAACGCAAAAGTCTGGTGCCGGTGATAAATGAGATATAATAAGCAGATGACTGGATAAATGTAAACCAGTAGGATTACTGCAATTGGAACGATTGTTTTTTTATGAAAGTTGACAATAGGAAAGTTAAATGCTGCTTTGATCGGTGAGCAACACGCAGTGCTTTAGCTCATGTGACTATTTGTGAATGAGCGCACGCTCTGTGTACTTAAAAATAAACTATGTGCTGTTATGGGACAGGACTACATTTTTTTGTAAAAACTCCCAAACAATCCATCCCTTAAGCTGAAATCCTACTTGTTACTTTGCAGAAAGTAACATCAGCTGGATTCCAAGGTGCTTTAACACAGCTCATCTGTTGTCTTCTTCATGTGTGGACAGACAAGCTCAACCAAGAAAATGAAACACAAACAGTGTGTAGATCTATTTTAAGGAAGGGCAGGATCCTGAAGGGAAATCTCTTCATGCAGCGGCATGCAGTCTGAATAAGGAGGATAAAGGTTAGGTCCCAGATTGAGCCCAACTTTATTGAGGGGTGAGACTTTGACCTGTTGTATTACCTTTGTTTCCTCAAGGTGTGGCTTTGACCCTCCTGTCTTTGGGCCCAGCGGAGATTTATATGATTTTTTTGCTCTCGAAAACACTGATGAAATGTTTCATCGCATTAACTGACCTATACCTGCCCACAGATTCTATTGCTATTTTCCTTCTCTACTTGGTTGATTGGTCTGATGTCATTTCCGTTAATTGTGTTGCATTTGCATGTGTTGATCCTTCACAATTACTTTAACAGTCACACGTCCACTCTGACCAACAAACTTGTTCCTGCATGAGACTGTGTATCCGTCTCCCCAGACACACAGCAGCTACAGTTGCTACTGCAAACATCCACCTCGCAGCACCTGAGAGAAGGTAGAAAGGGTCAAAATAAACACAAGTGTTGACCGAAACAATTGAAAAAGGCCAAACCCATCTTGATATGGGAGCAGGCAGGTCAGATGATGACGGTTGGACCTTTCAGTGTGTAGTCACTAGCCCACACGGTGAGTTAATGATTCAAGGAGCACTTTGAAATGGAGTAAAAATGCCAATCGCACCTGTGCAAATGGTGTTTGCTCGGCCATTAAACTGATGGCAGAGCTGAACGTGATCAGTTCGGTAAAAATAAGTCTCACCGTTTAATCATAATCCAGTAAAGTACAATTAAAAGAAACCAAGAAGAGGGAGAGATTGTATGTTTTCAGAAATAATTGTCTGTTTAGTAGGGGGTCATTGCATGTTGAAAACAACTGAAGGAGTGTGTGAGGCCTACTGATGGGTGTGGATGAATTACGGGTGTATCACTGACATGCCTTCATGTTGTTGTTGTTGTCTCCTCAGTTTCACTGGAGCAGATTAAAAACCTCCACAAAAGATTCCAGCAGCTGAGCGGAAATGAAGAGACAATAAGGTAAAAAGTTCAAGACGAATGCCTGCGCATGTGTGCTCAGCTGCATGTGCTTTTCATGGAAGCCATTCAGCCTCTGCAGTCACCACTGAAGATGAAGTAGCACCTGCTCGGTGTGGTTGGAGTGATGAATTGTGGGTGTGATCTGGTATCTCTGGCACGGGCACAAACAGGCAACATATGGTGACACACGCAGGCTGATCTAATGCAAACGCAGACATATTGGGCAAATACAATATGTTGATGCACCAGGCACACGCAGAGCTGACACATAATGTACACACACCGTCATTCATGTATAAACACACACACACACAGAGCTGCCAAAGTGGCATGCTCGACGCCATAGATCACAGGTTCCTTCCCTTTTAAAAAGAAACAGGGAACACGTTGCACATAGCTGGTTAGACAGTTTACCTTTAGATAAAGTTACTCCCCATAAATAACACTCAGTATTGTTAAAACAAGCCGGTACAGCGGTGTCTGTTTTATGGTAAACAACTTTCTCTTGTCGCACTGCAGTAAAGAAGACTTGGACCGCATACCAGCCCTCGCCAATAATCCAATCAAAAAGCAAATTATTGATGCATTCTTCGACAAAAGGTGAGTAGAGTCCAAATACACCAAACTCGGTCTCTCCACCCACTGGCTACTATCCCTTTTAACAGATATTATTAGCAGTGTCATAATACTATTTCAAATGCATTCAAAACACTTTCAAAAACAAACCCCATCATATGATGTTTTAAAGAATAAGTTGTTTAACACTCATAATTATCAAAAGGTCAGACTGTCTAAGCAACATTACTTCCCAACCTACTTCCTTGGTGAATATTACAGGTGCAATATGTAAGAACTTGAGTTTTAAAAGTTCAAAAATTGAAGCAAAATCATCAACAGAATGTGAAAACATATGTTTCATGTCATATCAAAGATGTGTTTGTGTTGTGCTGCAGAGATATCTACTGAAGTAGCATGGCAACCAGCCAGCCCCTGTTGCTCAAAAACCTCAGTCCATATCTCCCGAGCAAGCTATGTAAACACCAACACTGCCCCTTTTAGTCTGGCTAGCTGCACTGCTAACTGAGCTAACTGGCTGACAGTAACAATCCTGCCATGGAATAGAATACCTGGCTAGCCAGCAGTCAGCAGTTACTCTGGCGATATGATGCCACATTAGCTGCATAACACAAGCTGTAAAAGCTGCCATGAATTTCTCGCTTTCTTATGTGTTGAATCATGATTCCTTTTCTTACTAGTTCAACATAATTCATAGGAAATGTTCGATATCATGGGAAATGTTGCTTTTGTGCCAATTATTAGATGAGAGGATTGATGCCACTCTCACGTCTGTACATTGAAGGACGCTGCCTCCAGCAGTAGGTTAGCGTAGCGTAGCACAAGGTTTGACAAGGACAACAAGGAAACCAGCAGTTCCTCATACTTTACCCTAGTTTAACAGGACAAACAGCAACATAGACTGTCTGATAAACTCATGTGACTGTAGCTCACAAGGACACAAGTCTTAATTGGGCCAAAAGCAAAAACACATCCGTAAACTTTTTCTTTTGGTGCGATCTTTCTGGGTATGATTGCATCCATAGAGTCTGATGATCAAAATGTAATTTATTTCTGCCATTTGCACATAATTGGTCTAATTAAAGACATTGAAATAGCCAATTTTGTTCAATTTTAATGCACAGTGCCTAAATGTTGATTTCTTCTGTTTGTGACTCAGGAACCAGCATCAGGATGAGGTGGGCTCCTGCGAGGAGATTGGCTTCGAGCAGTTCCTCATGGTCATGTCCCACTTCCGCCCTCCCACTTTGAAGACAACGGATGAGGAGAAGGAAGCCATGAGAAAAGAGAAGCTGCGCTGTGAGTCTACACCGCACTTCTTTTTTTAATACAACACCATTAGATACAAGCGGAGCAGATACACTAGCTGGTTAAGATTCTCATGTTTGGGGCTAGGACCGGCTTTCTCCCGTGTCTCCCTTTTTGCATGTAACGCAATTACAGAATAGCAGGAAAAAAAAGTGCACCAGTCTGTGCAGATAGCCTGACAAATCAGCGACGTCTCATTTCAGTCACCACAAAGTGTGTGTTGATTCATAGCTGCGGGTGTGAGGACTGGATTTCTCACTGCGTGGTAGCCACCTTGTACATATTCATGGCCAGAATGGCAGCCCCACAAACCAAAGTAGAACCCGATCTAATTTCTCGCCGCTGGTTTGAGGCCCAAATTCAGCCTCAGATATTATTATACCATTATCGGATCAGTTTGTCATGTTGATCCATTTCAGGATGAATGATTTGAATTTGGTGCACCTTCCTCTCCTCAACCTGCCATAGTTTGATTTGTGACTTCCTGCTCTTGCCAGTATAACTTAAACAAACTCCATGAGTGTCAGAGTGAGCAGCTAAACCAAACGCCCCCCTTAAAGCTCAGATTTTGGCTGGACACTGAACTGATGTTGTGCGCATTCCTGAGCGCGTTTGTGTTTGCTCAAATTAAAGCAAATTTACTGACACTGTTTGGAGCCATTGTTCCCATTGTTCTATGCAAGATATCATTTATATCCTCGGCTCACTCCTGCCCCATAAAAGGCTTTAAATTATTAACAGGTTATGCTCACATTGTTTCAAGTTGTTCCCTGTTGCAGGTTGGACTTCTTCACCTAACCCACACGGTACGATAAAGCTGTGCTGTAGTTGGTGGGTACATGAGAGACTCGAGCTACATACGTGCAGAGTGGATGGGGCTAAACGCAGGGAGCTGGAGGGGAAGATTTAGGTGGCTGGTGACACATTTTTTGCCCTGCAAGCCGGATAATCCAGCCATGTATCATAGCTTGTTATCTGCTAATGTGGTGAACTGGGGTGTGTCTCTAATTGTAGCCATGACCCTTTTCTTTAATCCTCTAATCTGCTGACATCAACAGCCGCCATTTACTGGTCATGTTTTGGGTCACTCAAACTTCTAAATTCTGTTACCATGTAATTGAAGAGTGATTTGTTGTGCAGATATCTTAAGTGAAAGTAGTCAATTTTAATCAAGCCCAACTTCTGAGTTTTTCCACTCCACATTAGTTTGTCAGCTATATTCACTTGGATGGTTTAGGGGAGCCCTTGTAGCTCAGTTGGCAGAGCGTTTGTGGCGTTTCCTGTCACTCCTTCGCTGTCTTGTCCACTACAGCTCCTAAAAGGTGAAAACAATAAAATACAATTAAAAGGGGGGGGGGGTTAAATTTATGCCAGCAATTCCACAAAAGAGCCATTGCCTCTCTGAGCTACTCAGAGGGTTTTATTGAACTCAAATGTAAGCATTTGAGGTGCAAAGGAGTAATATAATCTGTTATTTTACAGACAAAAAGCAAAGGTTAGAGAAAAGCACAAAATAAGATGCCTGACTCCTAGCTTGGGAACCACTAGACTGTTAACTGTTTATAACATAATTAAAACTAGCTCCACTTCAGATAAATACATCAGCGAAATACTGCTTACTGCTGCATATCAGCAATCATTATTAGCATTCTAATCAGTCACGGAGGGACGTGTTGGTGCAGAATGACCACTTTGATTTTGATATGAAGAGTACATTTTGTATCCCCAGGAGTAAAATCTTGAATGCAGGGCTTTAATTGTAATGGAGTATGTTTACTTTGCTATATTGATAGTAGTTTTACTTTAGTTATGAATCTGAATACTTCTACTACCGTTGCTAAACATGTGATTACACTGAGTAGAAAACAAGGACATGCCGATCTATGTGTGTTTTGCATAGCTTAGGTAAATTGATTTCTAGGGAAATGTGCCTGATCATAACCAGCCCCCCCGTTTTTTTCTTGAGTGACCATAAATCAACACAGCTCTCCCTGCCGTCATGATGATATATTTATTTTATCCTCAGGAACTTTATGAAACAAAAGAAGACGAGCCAGTTTGGCATTTAAACTCTATCGACTGTTCAGAAATAATGTCTGCAGTACAGTCAAAATGTCATTGGTTGTGGCCCAAGGAAGAAACCGGCATTTTCCCTTGTTAGTGCCGCATGACTGTTGAGCATGAAGTATTGTCATGGGACTGCGTTTTGTAAATGTCACTGTAAGGGAAGTAGTGACATTTTTAAGTGATTTTTATTGTTTGTTTTTTTTTATTTTACGTTCAGCAGTGGTAGTTCTGACACGGCCTGAAGGGGACATGTTTGTTATTCTGCTCTTAGCTCTGCATCTTCATTAACTTTCCTCTAATCAAAACTTCCTCTGGGCTATTATCGAGATCCTTTCTACTTTGATCCCGATGATGGAAATTTCCTAAGAAATTTGACTAACCACTACAATTTGCATTCTGTCTCCCCAGTCCTGTTCAACATGCATGACACGGACAACGATGGCACCATCACTCTGGACGAATACAGGAAGGTAAGAAAACAAACACTGATTTAAAGTTGCCTAGACAAAGCAATTTTTCATACAAAACAGTATGGTATATCCATACATCCATACTAGTCTTTACAATGTTTTCGAAACATGTTTTAGTGAACTGATTAGATGGAATATGAGAGTTTCTTATTAGGCTGCCATGTTTGATCAAGGGAGGGACTCGCATACACGAAAGTAGCCTAGTTAATCACACACGCACACACGCACGCACGCACGCACACACACACACACACACACACACAAACAAACAAACACACAGGGAGAGTGATGTCATTGTCTGTTCAATACCATTACTCCTCGATATATTTACATACAGCTGTTTGCTGCTTTTATTAACATTTAAAAGCTATTATGCTTAATCTTTTGAGAATAACTGTAATTAAAAGGGTGTAGGCTACATGCACTTTTGCTTACTGACTAGTATTGCCCAGGATGACATAGAGTTGAGCTATTCTGGCAATTACATGATGTCAGTAAACTCTAAAGTATTAGGTTGAAGTTCTCCCGACGAAAACAGGTGCCAAACAGCAGTGCAACACAATGGTGAATCAAGCAGTCCGTACACACCCAGACGGAGAAGTGATAGACGAGATGTAATCAGACAAAACAAGTGTGGGTTGACAGCTAGCAGTTAGCAAGCAATCAAAATACAATAACAAGCTGGCAGACTTTATGTGCTGCTGTTATCTGAATGTATGAAGTCAGACTCGCTCTGTGGCAGTTAAATCAAGGACTCTTGTTGAGCAGTTCCCTTTAAACTTTAACTCTCTGTGTTCTGATGAGGTGGCATTTTAATCTTGGTTTAAAAAAAAAAAACCAGCATACTGCTTCCTTAATTTGACATTTTTTTTGTTATTTTTTCAGTTAAGAGACACGCAGGGATGATTCAAATGTTAAGTTACTAACAGGATTTCAGTTTTAATTTTAGATGGAAGGGGGATTGAGAATTTGACTTCATTGGTCGTATGGATTCTGATGAAAATCGAGGCCAAAGCAAGCGTTCAAATTATTTTGGAAACATCAGTTAATGAGCTGGACAACATTCAATCCACCGGTAACCTTTGGCATTGTTTAATCAAATCCAGCTGAGTAGCTACATTCGCGCACGCTGTACATACAGTAGTTTACTAATGATGTTACTCGGATGCCAAGCGCTGCCCCATGCGGCTCGAAGACTGATGCTGTTTCAACCCCAATGTGGGTTTAAAGACTAACAATGTTCTTCTCGTCCAAGGTAGTAGAGGAGCTTCTGTCAAAAAGCGGAGCCATCGGGCAAGAAGCTGCCAAGGCGATAGCAGATGCTGCCATGTTGGAAGTGGCGAGCACAAATGTGCCCCACATGGTAATGGAAGTTAGCAGAACTAAAGTGTTACAATAAATTCTCACAGCTGAATATCTGCAGCAAAGTAACTCTCTTTGTCACTTCAGGCCCCAGATGATTTCTACGAGGGAATTACGTTTGAGCATTTTGAACAGGTTTGCACTTCTACAACTTTAATTTCCCACCTGATCAAAATATATGGAGCTCCCCCCCCCCCTTTTTGAGTATCGGTTACTTATGATGTAATTTTCTCTGTCCACAGATTCTAAAAGAGCTTGAGATGGAGTCGAGGATGCACATTCGCTTTTTGGATGTAGACACTACAACAATGCGTTGTGGGAAATCAACTTCTTGAAGGAATTCTTCTTGTAAAGAAATGTTAATGTTGCTGCTGTTTTTAGCAGAACCTCTCCAGTCCTTAAATGGAATGAGGCCCAACACTTTTTATATGCACTAAGATTTTTTGGGGTATGAAGGGAATAATTATAGGCTAAAAACATTATGTAAAAGTACATTTTTATGAATACCGTCTGCTGCGGAGTAAGGTTTTAAACCTAAAGATGCAGTTTTAGAAAATTGTTCATTCAGTTTTAAAGCATTGTGATCCCTTTGGTGTATCAAGCGTCACACATTTCAAATTTTTCCCGTCTTTTGCCACACTCTTTATAATCAGGGTTCACACTAACACACTACCTCTTTCTCTATCTTTTATGTAACCAGCGTGTAAATGAGAAGGATTCTTTATATTTAGTCAAAAGGTTCGCAATTCAGATGAAGTCAGTCGTACTCAGTGGCTGCTCTGGCATTCACGGGTCATCTGTTGGGGCTAACATCCCAAGCGTGAGACTGCAGGGCACATACCATTCTCCTCTGTAGCTCCAGAATAGTTGCAGGTTCAATGTATCCATTCCTCCGAGACTCTGTGTAGCCAGCCACTGCTGTTCTACCATGAAAAGCAACTACTCTTGACAGCAAGCAAATCGGTTAAATACTTAACTTTCCCTAAAATCTACTATTACAGAATTTGCACTGAATTGTATTAATTAATACAATTAATAAACATTATTATAAAATTGCATGTGAGAGATGTCCTTTTTTTGTGATTTTTTTTAATTTTTTTTATAAGAACTGACAACATATACACAAAGTAAGAATCTAATTAAGTAAATGAGGTAGAAATATACATTGTTTTATTGCTGTGATGTTGCACAGCAGAACTAAATCAAATCCAAAAAGCCAAACATCATTTAAAAATTTATTAATTTTACAGTCATGGTGTACAAAGATGTGATCCTGTGCAACATCCGGGAAGCACAATTCAACGTTTTAAACCAATGCATCACATACAGAGATACTTTAAAAATTAACTGTTACATTTCCAAAAGTATTTGACAAGGGTACTAAAATGGAAAGTAGTGAAACAAAATGATACAGTTTGGAGAATTAAACTGCTGAAGGTAGAAAGTTTCTGTTTGTCCATTCAGTTATAAACTGAGCCTGGTTGCAGCTGAGAGAACTGTGTGTCAGTGGGATGGATGAGAGCCTGACAGCCTGTCGTAAGGCATCGCCAGGCCGATGTTGTAGTTGTAGCCAGATGACTCGTTGAAGTCGGACCTGCAGATGGGCAGGATGTGATCCTGTGATAACGCGTCCTCAGAGAAGTCGTAGTGGCAGATGACTCCCCTGTGTCTGAAAGAAGAAAACAAAAATTACTTATTTGATTTGTTCAAATAATGTTCAGACTGGATGCTTGACTGTTGAACAGAAAAATGCTCCCACTTTTTTTGGGGGATGTTTCATTTACTGCAACAACTTGTAACACAGGAGCAGCAGGTTGTCTGTGAAATGTGATCCCAATGTGAGTAACGGTTAAATTAAGAAAGGCTAGCAGCCATCTTAATCACTATCTCATGTATGTTAGAGTATTGATATTACTTTGACAATTACAATCATTTATTGCCACATAAAGGAAGAGTGACTTTTTTGGGAAGTACAAGAGTACAGTGAGAAGATCAGTCTCATGTGTTTACAGTAAATTTGAAGCCGATAAAATTGACATCTCTAAAGATGCTCACTGATGAATATGTCTCATCATCATCTCTGTTTCTTTAATATGTTCAAAAGGGTAAAACAACTATTTGGGATTTTACAGGCTGTTGTGTGTCAGACTGTTTCTTGACCAGGGACTAAAGGGAGTCAGTTTATGGGTTTTCCCGTGGACAGAGTCATATATTTACTGTAAAAGCATGCCAGTGATATCAATCTTTTCTCTGCAAGAAAACAAAAATATCGCTATTTCCCAAAATATCACACAATCCTTTAAGAATGTTACAAAGTTGGATTTGCATTATATAAAAGTTACAGAGCAGCTGTCAACTGTCCAAATATCTGACTCAGAGGCTGCGCAAGCTCGCCGGAAATGGCAAGTGGAAGTAGAGAAAAGATCTTGGTTTAAAAAAAAAAAAAAGAAGAGTGTGGGAGGGAGTTCAGTGAGTTCAGTGACCTGCGGTGAGCTGTAAGGTCATCGTCTGTGATGCAGGCCCCCCGCGGCGCCTTGTCATCGGGGATGTTGGCTGTTACCAAGGTGCTGGTGTTGAAGCGTACATGCCTTACAGGATGCCTGCAGCCAAGATAGAAAACAACACCTTCAGTATGACATACATACATTTTTACTAATACATGTTGGTCTTTTTGTACAAATAGGTTCTAAAAATGTCTAAATTCGGATTTTAGCACTTAAATGATGTGCAATTAATGTTTTCTGGTCATTGAAAAGCAAAAAGCTGCACACAATTACATTTTTCTGTTACTTGGATCATGTAGATGTGGCGCTAAATTGGCAAATAACAGAAATAATATCTTATGTGTGAAAGTTGGCAATAATTTTCCGAAAACAATAAGACAGCAAAAACGAAGCAAACAAAACCCGGGCTCTGTACATGTCTTAATTAACTCAAATCTCATAGGCACACTCCTCAGCTGTAATGTGTTGGGAACAAACAACGAAGCTCAGTTACAAAAAACAGATGTCACATTTTCAAAACGGTTTAACTGCACGTGGGTTTTGATTTTTTCCCCCCTCTCTCATCCCACCTGTTGTGCATCTCCCACAGCTTCGCTCCCATCCTCATCTCCCACACGCACACCAATCCTTCGCCTCCGCCACTCACGACCTTCCAGTCGTCTGCCTGCACCGAGGTGACACCTAGGTGGTGGGCGTACAGGGACGCCACGGAGGAGCCGGCTCGTAGGTCGAACACCCTCACCCTGAATGACAGCATAGATGAACAAAAATGTGAAAGTGCTGCTTAGTTTTGAACTGTCATCACAGTTAGGTAGGCCAGTTATGGGTCAGAGGTTGCTGCATCTCATTTCTGAAAACACAGCAGTATCTCGTGACACAAAATAAGTTTTATATTTGCGTCTCTTTGTTTTTCCTCTAACAGTCGAGTTGTGAGTCCAGTAAAAGAAAAACAATCAAAGTGAGTACAACAGTATCAGTCACTTCCATTGAAGCGTGGTAATTCTAGATTTCACTTCCTGTTAGCAGAGGCGGAGGAGTCCAGGGCCGCACAAGAGAGAGCACAGTTTGTCAAACAGCGCATTCATTAACAGACAAAGGGACATTATCCTCACTCTTGAGGGAACTTTTCAACTTCCAGCCAAGAGACCAAAGACAATCTGAAGCACATGTGCCAAGGCAAATACAATTCCACTCTTATTTGCTCTGGCCTTCGCCAAAATATCACATGATTTAAACTTGTGATATCAGGATATATTTACCACTTTTTTACTGGGAAGGGGACCAGTAAGAACAAAACACTTATGTTATTACAGAGAGAGTGTTGCATACAGGCAGAAACCAATGAGAGCTAAAGGTTGTAAAGCTAATATATTTTTTAAATGCTCTTTGCTTTGTTATCTTTATTATCTTAATTAATTTAAGTTACATTTTTTTTGTTTTAATATCTTTGTCTTTATTTTCGATTGCGCATATATTGAACTTAAATATCCTGATCTGTTTGTCAGTCATTTCTATGACAAACCTGATAAATTCCACAGTTGGATACGTGTTATATATTCTTTTATGGTATTATAATTACTATTATTATGGTCATTACTAGAGTGATATCTGTATTAGTGTTTATTATGGATAACTGGCAGTAAGAGCAGGATTTCTGGGTTTCATGAGCAAACACAGGCCCAGGGGACCTGCAGCTCCATCTGTTGTCACTGTGGCTTTATTGCAGCTGAAAGCATCCAGGACATGACTCCATCCAGGCTCAACCTTCCTCCAAGACTTCATTACCATAATCAGATTCACTTTGGGGACTCGGACAGATTTCATTTCCGCTTCCAAAATCTTTGTAAAAGAGTCAGAGTTAAATGGCTAAATGGGCACTGTGGACTTGTTGTCTGCAGATAGTTTCACCTGTCTAGAGGCATTACGTGATGGAAGCACGTTTAAACAATCAGGACCGAACATTACTGGCAGACCGCAAGGAACCATAAATCTAATGCTGGAGGCGGCTCTGTCTTCAGTGAGCTGTCAGTGGCCAGACTCCTCTTCATTAATCAGGACGAGCTCTGTCTAATAAGAGGAGTGAGGGAGAGGCTCGGATAGCCCCAGTTAGTCACACACATCTACACTCAGTGTGTCATCTTTACACGCCGATGATCAGGTTTCATGGAAATCTGGGAGTTGATGATTCCAAGTAGTCGTATTTGACAGTAGCTCTTACCACCTGTGAGTTAAGACCACCTGTATCCTTCTTTCTTCCAAGAGAAGGGAGTCAAGAATGAGGCCGTGGGGTTTAAATATGAACAGGAGAGAGCACTCTACTCTTTAGCATTGAACACATAGCTAGAGAGAAGTTTGAAGAGCATTACGTATTATGTGCTTTTTTTGCTTGAAACAGCATATTACAGAGGCACTACTTTTAGAGTCCACTGAGAAGGAAAAAAGTCAAAACTACAGCAAAACCTGTAGTATATAGAACCACTGTATTGTTAGACCAGTGCATTTCAGCACACAAATTGAAGTTTTGACATATTTAGACTCTTCTACAAACCAAATATTATAAGGTAAACTGAGAGGGAAACAAGGCAAAGACTCTCTGCTTGCGCCTCTGTTAGTCTGTACTGTATAGTGATTTTGAGCTAAAATCTGCATTCTAACAGGCTCACAATGTCAAAGTTAAACTCTTTATCAGGTATAAAGGTTTATGATGTTCAACATCTTAGTTTGCAGAATGTAGAGTGTCATTCATTGTTTAGGTATTTTAAGTATAGTAGTAGTTGTCACATTCAAATTGTTACCAGAAGTAAAGGGAGTACAATTCATTTCGAGCGGATATAGATTTTCACGGGCAATCACGGTTGAGAGATTTATTTTAAAATCACAACCCAACCCTGGTCTGTTTGGGCTAAACCATCCAATAAAGTTGCTTTTTTGTCCGTGTGTGTAAACCAACAATGACATCACACTATTCTGAAGTTGGACCATAATTTCCAAAATAAAAAATCATGCTGTATTTAAGAGAACTGACTGATTTAGACAATAAACTCATCAGGAAACTTTTTTACTGAGGTAATAAATACAATCAGAAGTAGAGTCATTTTCTCATACGTTCAATCAGAGTTCTTGTTGCTACCACTTAAGTTTCCCTGTGCTGGCCATTACAAAGAATGCAGCTTCAAGGCACACTCGCTTCATTTTTAAAAACCATCCACTTATTAAACTGTCCATGTAGTTTTCCTGGATACGTATTGAGAGGTTTAATTCAAGGTTGATGTGGGGGACCCAGACCAACAGGCCAGCGTTACCATCCCTGGAGCCACGCTGCTGGTGGGACTAAAAATGACGCCAAGGACATCTCAAGTTTTTAAATTGGCAGGACAAAGTTGAGTCAAGTCCGAGAGTTCAGCAAAGCGCTCTTGAGGCTGGACTCCAGAAGTGCAGTCCAGCATAATAAGTGACAGCCACAGGTATGAACGTGCGCTATTCCTTGCCCGTCTCTTACTGTACCCAGTTTTGCTCTTTGGCCACATCTTTCTCGTTTGCGCAGATGTGGCCGTCTTCCAAACAGCCCTTATCAGGACCCCTCATTTTCTCCCTGGATCGTACAAAAAACAGAGGGACAAAAATCATTTGGACAAAAGGAAGGGATGCATTAGGCCTTGGCCTTCAGCCACGCTGTCAGAGCGCCAAGATTGCCGACTGTCCCTCACTCTCCACCATTTCCATTTGTCTTCAATTGTGCATCAGCTGGGGCCAAAGTGGAAGAGCCAGGCTGGTGTGTAAATCTCTCTGAACAAAACTACACATCCATCACAAAGAAAAAAACAAAAGTGAGCCAGAGAACAATCAAAACAATGCTCAGTGTTTTCTTCTGGCACTCGACGAAACATCTTCAGAGGAGCAATTTTGTTGTACAGTCATAACTGGTGAGAAAAGGGATACAAAGCCATAGATCCTAAACAATATGATATGGTCCGTCCTTCGCTTTAAGCCAACTACTTAACAGCCAGATGGATTTGGTGCTGAATAGAAACAGTGGGGGCAGCTTTGGACCAAGACGCGCCAGGGATTTTTGTTTTCCTGCCAGCTCGTGCACCGCAGCAGCCGCTAACAAGTACAGAATGGATGAGAATGGCTCTTTTATGCGTCTTTTCCTCATCTGGAGAGCCAGGTTAGTGATGTGGCAAGTGTGTGCCTGGATGCATGGATGCGTGCGTTGCTGGTCGGGAAGACGGCCAGATTTTTGTCTTGTATAGTATCCCAGGTAATAGAACAGAGAGACAGACATCTGTATTCAACAAAAACAACAAAACGTCTCACATTCAAGTATTTCAATGCGTCTGTTTGATTTTTTTTTAACAAGCTTTTAGACGCATTAATAATGCAAAATTGGAATAGAGCCTTGTCTTCTCACACACACTTTACTAACACCTGTTCTGCCGCTGCAGCTCAGCTTTCCTCATTAGGTGTCACTATGAAAAAAAACTACTAACAGGCGCTCCCTTTCAGCCTAAGTTCTTGGCTCAGTTTCAACTATTTGTGATGTTTAAATACATCAAAGAGTGTCATTATTGGGAGATTCTGTCCTTGTGCATGATCTCCATCACTATCCGTGTGAAAGTGCGTGTTTTTTGTGTCCCTACCTCCTGTCTTTGTTGCCACACACCAGCAGATGAGGAGGCGCGTCTCTCAGGTTGATGCAAGTGAAATCTCCCGGGGAGCTGCCGACACAAGCCACAGGTTTGCCCGTCTCTAGGCTGTAGACGTGGACCTGGGAAAGCGAGCATCGACGTAAAACAGCAGTCATTCAGAATATTGAACTATGTCAACCTCCAAATGCAGAACCATGACATGTGTAAGCCCGGAGTCTGACACACTGAAACTTGAAGCCTCTGAGGGTTTGACGTCAGTGTTTAATGAGCTGTCTTAACGTTAACACAATACAGCAGGACGGTTTATCAGGTTTCCCCATGTTGGTCTTGTCAGAACATCAAAATTAAAAAACAGGATAACTTCTCTCATGTGCGTATTTTCCAGTCTTTTACCCTTGTCACAAAGCTTTGATGTCACACAAACATGATTGGTCAGTTGCATGGTCCTGGAGCAACATCAATTATCATGTTCCAGAAACAAAACCAACGCAGTAAAATCAATCGTCTTAAAGGTCGTATTTGTAAGAAAAGTAGATTTTTGAGTCTCTTTCCCAACTTAGACACTGACGCATCGGGAATGTAGCCGGCCAGACCTACAACCCCAATGCGTCAGTTCCATGAGTTGGGAACAAGATAAGATCAATTATGAACTTTTCTTACAAATGGGACCTTTAAATGCACAACCAAAGCAACCAAGGAGCTTTAGGAACCAAACCGTGAGATGATTGTGACTGTTCATATCAGTTGCCTGAACTCAGTCCAACTTGTGTGACCAGACTAAAGGCCAAAAAGCCAGAAACTAAAGTTCATCATGGAATAAAATAAAAGTCTATAGATGTTTATTGGTTTAAGGCAGTAATTGAAAAGGATTTGCAAGCAAATACGCCAAAAAGACTTTATTCAACCCAATAACAATTGTCCAATTCCTTTTCTGCCTCGTAACATTGGGTAATTATTATAAAAAGTGCTACAATTCATACAAACCTAAATCAGAGCTTAAAGTCTGCTCTTTTACTTCACTGTCTAATAAGTTAGACTGATAACTTGGCAGTGCAGCATGGCGAACTCAGCGGACACACTCCATTTTAGATATAAAAGGCTCGTTCTAAGGTAAGGAAAGCACAATGATTGAGTTTTGGGTGATTATACACTAATCAAAACATAAATCTGAAAACATTTTTTAACGCTTTTAAAAACGTAAACTAGCACACTCAGCTTTCAGCTCATTAAAATCCTCTTCTTTTTTTTTACCTTCGATTCCCCACTTTAAAGTCTTTACCGTGCAGAACACACAGCTCGCTGAAGTGATACTTTCCAAGTTAATTAAAACTAAAAGCAGCACTTAAGTGATGAATCTCGGGGTAATGAGCCTTGGGGGCGTAGATCAGCAATGGACAGAGATGCAAACCCATTGCCTCTGGCTGCAGCAAACTTTCTTTATCAACTTACAATGATGTCATCTGGAGCTGTCCTAATTGGTCAATTAGCAGCTGCTGTTCCCTCATCCAAATGAGACAGAACAAACAGGATAACCGCCAGGCAAAATTGACTTTGAATAATTAAAACGATAAAGAAATTAAACCAAGCGATGGAGGGAGAACGACAGCCAGAAGGTAGAAGAGAAAAAGAAAGAGAGAGAGAGAGAGAGAGAGAGAGAGAGAGAGAGATGGAGGGACAATGACAAAGATAAAGAAGTTTGAAGGAAGGGAGGCATGATGTAAGCCTCCAGGAGGTGCCAGTAATTTTTGTGTGTCCCTTATTTGGGCCAAGCAGAGCATTAATTGTGTACCACCCCGGGGCAAGGCACAAATCACACCGGACTTTGAAATGACAGTTTGATAGAATTTGGACAGGGGAAGAGAGGGGGATGAGCTGAGGAAGAGGGAGGAGGAGGCAGGGGGAGGGGTGCCGAAATGAGGTTCAGCCTGCTGTTCTCGATGAATCATTACAGCTTCTGGAAGATATTTTTTTAATAAATATCAGCCCACTAAAATGAAGAAATGCGGCTGGGGGAGCTGCTTTGTGATCACATCGGGGGGCTGTTTAGAGACAACAGCATTATGTCCTGAGGAAGAATAATCACGAGCATGACTACAGAGGAGTTGTTAGGTTAATGCACTTGCTGGAGCCCTTGCGGGTGCTTGCAGACAAAAGGACAGTCTAATGGCGGCTTGCACTGGGACGCTAAAGCAATTACTCGCTCTGCTTTTAGAATGATGAAGACTTCCGCAATTATTGCCGCACTTTTGAAAAACGTTGCCGTTGCCTTTGTCGTTGAACAAATTTGGCTAAAGAGTGGAGTTTGATTAATTTTAAGTGGAATATCATAAAACCAGGGAAGAAGAACATGTGGAGTGGAGGGTTGACTGTCGGCAAAAGAAGACTCCACCGGCTGAACTCGCTCTGTTTCACGCCCCATCGAGAACAGAGAAAAGTAGAAAGGTTTCAGACTGCTGGCGTTCAGTGGCCCTGGATTTTGCCCATCCCTGTCATGCACAAACACCCACATCTAGAATAAATATGGATTCAGAGCTACATTTGGTTTTCGACAGCATGTGGACAAACAGAGATTAGCACAGTGGACCAGATGCACGATACCGGCAGGCTTCTGCTTCATGTTATTTGGCCGCAGGCTCTCAAACTTGCTTTAAGTAAGTCGCTTATTTTTGAAAGTCTTCCAAAGCTCAGAAGCCACCGTTGGATACATGCACTTGTTATTTTTCAAGGAAGCAATCTTTGTGTTATTTAGCACATTTCCACAGTTGCGGAGAAGCCTGTGTGCGTTTGAATTTGATTTTGCCGTGAACAAACCAGTAGGCCAGTAGCAAAGGAACAAAGAACGCAAAAAGCCAAATCCCAAACAGTGGTTTAGTTGAGCTTTTTGGCTCATTAGTGGTTTGTGGTTGGAAGCGATTGGCTGTTTCTCAAACTAATCAAACAAAGGCAAGATGAATACAGTAGAGAAGAAGCCACCCTGGTGTCATTCTGAAGGCACAAACTTCCTGAATGGCACCATACACGTGGTAAGGTCATACAAAAAGTACAAGAGTGTTGCAGTGTGGGTATATTCTCAGTTGGGTGTGTAAGTGTGTGCAGTCAGCTAGTTTTAGCAAAGGTAGTCAGGGTGAGGTGATGTGTATCCAGCTCAGTTCAGCAGTATATCCCCCTCAGATGTCTAACAGGAGAATACTCCCACAGAGGCTGATTCCCAACCTTCACAATGAAGGTGCTCACTAGACATTATATTCCCTGGTGGTCTCAAACAGTGTAATGGCCACAGGGCGGCAACCAAAAGTACAAGATAGCACATAATGGCTAGTCTAGAATGGACAGCTCACCCCCAAATCAAAAACGCTTCTCCCTGCTCTCGAAGATAATGGAACTAGATGGCACTCAACAAATACTCACACCCAGCAGCAATGTCTCTTCCCGTTACACAAAGTGATCTACAGACCGAGCCCCTTGCCATGAGTTGATGCACATTCCCCAACCTCTGATGTGATGGCTTTAAATATTCTATACTCGCATTCGATTCACTCACACATAAGCTGGACGGCTGAAATGTCTAGCTGAGCTTGTTAAAAGACACATTTTTACTCGTTTCTCTTTCTTCCGTTTCTTTTCTTTTTGTAACCAGGGAAACTGTTCAGGGTTTGACTGATGTCTTAATCCTGATCTGATCCATGCCGTGTCTATCCATACATCTATAAACCCCACATCCATACATACTGTACACCAAACCACTCATTCAGCCTTCCGCAGCCCTCCGAACTTGAGGTAATGAGAGGATGACAGGGTTTCTGACAGCACTTGTGCTGTGTGTTAGATTCACTGCCGTGATAGCTTGCCAGTGGAGATGCCAGCATGTGTTGAATGCCCAGCCACGAGCTGGGTGGATGCCTGGGTGCCCCCCCCCAGTCCACTGGCAAGAAGGTTGCCAGTAGTAATGAGGATCTGGAGACTGGCTCCGACCACACACACACACACACGCACACACTTAAACACACCCACTGACAACACCAACAAAGATTGGGAAGAGTTGAAGCCAAAGCCACAAGCTAAATGACAAACGCATGCCAAAATATGATAAAGAACCTTCTATCATCGACACAAAGCAGCTTTGTTGCTTAAAGCCGTCAGATATTTGAAACGAAACTGCGACAGACTCAGTGATCACCGCTGAGTCTGAATCTAGATGACAAAAACAAGACAATGTGGCTGAGTTCATCGGAGTCAAAATGCTGTAAATTAAAATGTTTCACTTTCCTGCCAGGCAGAAAGGTGTGAGATGACTTCCTTGCATGCCAGCTCCATGCATTTTGACAGATTTTAATGAAGCATATGTTTTCCTACTAAAGGTTGCGTAAAAAATATCTGGCATCACCAACTGTTGCAGCCAATTTATGCTTTGTCTTCCTCGCAGGATGAAACTGCTGTCAGAAGTGTGATGAGAGCGACAGACAGGTTAATTAAATTTGTGAGATGTTTTAATTAGTAAGAGAGGTATGCAAATCATGAATTGGCGTAATTTAGATGGAAGTGTGGGCTAAGTGTGTGTCTGTATAGCAAGAAGAAAATGTTCGTATGAAAGCAACCGCAGCTTTTTTCCATAATTCTTAATTTGATGGAGTTTAACGACTTTTATTTCATTGGCGGTCCACTGAGCTTTGTTTATCAACTCAAGTCATGTTTAATTTGGTTTATAGATGGACTACACCAGCAACATTTACAGAGGCGGCTCAAGTCTCTGTAAGAAGACTTCAGAAGATTCAAACAAACAAGATTAAGATCCAAGATTTTGGAAATAAAAACTACAATAATAAACAATTTTCTGATAATCAATTGATCTGTCGATTATTTTTCTCATAACAGTTTACTTATATTGTCTGTGAGAAAAGCAGCTGGTACTCACACTGAAGGTCTCTGATCGATCCAAACCACCAATTATTTAATTCTAATTATTTCAGTTTTGAATTAAATTATCAAACTCATTCACTGGTTCAATACCGAGACCGGCAGGATAAATATGGGTGGGGGTAAATGAAAGGGAGCATCTACACCTCCCTCATTACCAACACTGCGGTGCCCTTGAGCAAGACACTTAACCTCAGCTGCTCCAGTGGAGCTGCGTCCAGGTTTTCCAGGCATTGCTCTCAGTAAAACTCCCTTCAATGATTTAAATTAAAAAATAAATCCAGTAGGTAAGGTCCAATAAATCTGTTTCAAGACAAACTGTAGCCCCTGAAATGAGTCCATTTAAAGAAAATTCCACAGCCTGATACATGCAAAATGTATGTTTCTCTCCACACTGTGCAGCTGAATGTCAGAACCTGCGTCATCTGGACTCCTTGTTTCTTACTGAATATATAGCTGATAAAAATAATAACAAAAAATAGTCCGTAGATTTTTTGCCCCTACATCAGCCAATGTAGCTTTGTTGTGTGATTAGTGAGGCTGTTGTCTCCCTCACTGCTACTCTCTCCTTGGTCCACTATGTGGTGCTTTAGTGTTGCTACTGAATCAGAGCTGCTGGATGTCAGCTGTGCTTTACTAACAGGCAGTGATGTCAGCGAGAAGCTTTGCCAAAAACATGTCAATCACAAACAGAGTGTTGCACACACGCACGCACACATGCACACACACACACACACAAACACACACAGTGGTAGTTGCCGTTTTAAAGCCACCACTTGTCCGGTCTCTACGGCAACTAACATCTGATTTTTGCGTTAAACAATAATCTTTGGATGCAGCTGCTCTCTTTACCGTTTGTTTTATCCATTAACGATGACAAAAGAAATATCTTGCTGTGGTGAACTTGGAAACATGATGACTGCAGCATAGCTGCCTCCTGATCCCAACAGAATAGTTCGTCTCGTGGCTCTTGGTACTCTCTAAATAAAGGCTTAAGAGTCAATTAGGTGGCATGAGGTCCTTAGAAACACAATATTATTAGAAGCAAACAGATGCAGCTTGGGGAGCAGCAGTTTATCAAAGTACCCACAAAGGCTGTAGTAATTAGAAGCAGTGCCCAAGGAGGGCTCGTCGCTATTTATGATAGACGTTTCTACTATTAACAAACCCCCTACAGATGCATGACATTTATTTCTAAGGGGACCCAAAGTAGTAATGATCACATTGTCAAGGGACCTAGTTTACATTTACACAGATGAGCTGTACTGACATTATAGAACTGTCTTTGTTTGGAGAGATACATTTCAAATCAGCTAAAAGTATGGATCAGAAAAAAAAAGTGTGCTCCACATTTAAAAGGCACATTTTCTCCAAAAGAGAATAATTCATTTAAGCGAGAGCCCTGAAGACGTTTTTTTTTTTTTCAGCTACACAGCAATGATTAAACTGATGGTGGCCTAATGCCAAAGCCTCACCTCACTGCTCTCCTCTCAGTGAAATGCATTCCTCAAAGAAAATGTGTGTCCCTCAATTTGGGGAGGGAAATTATTTACTTTCCATTTTTTTATGATGCACCTGTTGAGAGCACAAATTACTTTGTTAACTATATTGGCAACCTTTCATTTCAATTAGTACGGTCTTTCGATTTATTTATTTGAAGACATCTAAAATCCAGCTACAAATCCAAGTTCAAAAGCTTTGCAATCTACTTTGTCACATTTTTTTTTTTTTTTAGCTTTATTTGTCACCGTGAGACTTTTTCCATTTCCCAAAAGCACAAAAAGAGGCCTTGATGCAGCTCCATCAAACCCATTAACATACAAACGCAAGATCGTCAGTCCATATTCTGCACATACTAGAGTGCTGCTCACAATTAACTAGACAATCATCATCACAATGTGTGAATTGGTAGTCGTTGGCAAATATAGTCAGTTCAAAAACACAGCTAGTCTTTTCCTGACTGAGTTGCTGCATAACGCAACAGGTAAGTGTTTAACATTCACACTGTTGTTACACTTGTTACGTATTGTAATATTTTCACTTTCAGTATTTCTTTGAGGTTTTTTTTTGTAAAATCATTAGCTCACTTGGCTTGAAGTAGTCTGATGCATTGACTTGTGATTAAAAATCTGGACCCATATCGGTGATTCTGTGAATCTACACTGCTCTTCATGCAATACAGGATGTCAGTTCAAATCGTCAGATTGCAAGATCTCCCTGCTCCAAACAGGGTGGTGGATAAAAATATCATGGTACAATTTATTCAGCTGGATTTTCTCAGATAGTTGTAGTAAGAACTGATCAGCCAGAAGTGTAAATGAAGCAACATGGGCAGCAGATGGAGTCATGAATCTCGACGTACGACTTATCTTTTTAAACACTCCTTCATTAACATAGTTTTTTTGCTTGTTTTCCGTGAGAAATGTGCCACTGAGTTACATGAAATGCTTAAAAACAAAACTTTTAGAAGAAGTAAAAGTGCTCCTTTTTTCTTTTTAAATGAACACATTGGTTTCAAATACTCCAAGACAACAAAACATAAGCCGATGGGACCCATTTCAGCAAGCCTCAGCTCTGCAGTTCTATGTTAATATTGCCCTGAATCTGTGCAGGGACACCAAACCAACCTTGTTTCCTCCATCATGCATGAGCCAGTCTGTGCGCTTCACTCCAAATGCAACCTGTGAGTCGGAAGCATCCAGGCAGGTCACAGGATGACCGTAGACGGAGTGGAGCGTCCGTGGCTCCTCCTCCCGGGGGTCCAACAAGTAAACGGTCTCCCCTGCTGTCAGAGCCGCGAGCGGGTGCTGCTGCCCCCTGCCGGGCACCACAACCAGGCTCTCCACCTGCCGAACACACAAGACGGAGACGCACTTTACTCATGCAGCAGTTTATAAATACAGTATTAAGACTTAACTCCATTTTTCTCTTTCATGCATTTGTGGTGTTGCCAATACTCACGAGGAAAGAAATAATGTCAAATGTCTTTTTAAAATTACTAAAGTTGCAGTATGTAAGTACATTATCTAGAGCAAGTGTAGAAATACCTGTTTTTATGTTATGAAGTCAATATATTGTGTTGAAGAGAATATACTGAAGTTAGCATGCTAACCAGCTAGCCCTTGACTGTCTGGGTCCAAAGCTCCTGTTCTAGTGGTGTAAGCACAAACACTCACCATGTGCCTCAAGCCCCCAGTCCGGACTACTAACTGCACGGCTAACTGAGCTAACGAGCTAACAGCAACAACAGTTAGAAGCAGTTAGTGGTGACTCTATTTGTTTTGAGTATGAATGACAATTGGTTTTCAGTTTATCATGAAGCTACATATTAATTGCATAATCACGGTTGCGACTGAAAAGTATCTTGTATATATATAATATAATAATACAAACAATTTTGGAAACATTATTCCAAAACCCAAAGACAATCAATTTACACTGATATAAATCTGGAAAAGTGTGAAGCACAACCTATTAATTAACACAGTCACACATCAGCGTGGAGGATTTCATATCTGCAGGGAATCTAACTTACAATCTTGGGTAGCTGAGCCTGGCACACTGTCCTCCAGTAGCCCCGATCGTCTGCACGGTTCAGTCGAACGTCAGGCCCGGCAGCGGTGCCCAGGATGGGGCTGTCGGGGCTCAGAGCCAGGGCCCGGATCCTCCCTGGGCTCTGGTAGTGGTGGATGGGCTCTCCACCTGTCTCTGTGCTCCACAGGTCCACACAGCCTTCAGCCAAGACAGTGAAAAATGTAGCACCTTGACAACTGAGGAAGGAGGCTAAGCTGCGTACTTGAATATTTATTTACGTGACCAAAAAGGGCTCATAGTCTAACACAGGATAAGGCTGCATCAAACAGAAATGCAACAACACTCACCGTCTTCATAAGCAGCAGCAGCCACTGTGCCGTTGACCTGGACGTGACTAACATGAGGTCTGGGCTCAGAGTTAGCTGACAGGCTGTTAGTCTTCAGGTACGAGGCCGCCGCGTCCCAGTGCAGCGTATCCCACAGCCTCACATCACCAGACGTGTACCTGAAACACAAAACAAGCACACCGATCACACACAACTCAAATGTTTAGGTCTGTACCAAAAAGGCAGATGGATGTAACAGCAGGATTGTTGCCCGTTTTCCATCCCAGGCTGAGAAGTTTGTGTCTTCGAGGATACCTGACGTCACCCTCTCACCGCTGAATCATTTCCCCTCTCACACTCTCCTCACTTTCCTCACTCTGACTTGTTGTTATTTTGTTTTTCTAAAATCGTTACATCATGATCTTTCGAGGATTACTGGGGTGTTGTTTGGGCGGAACAATGCTGAACATTTCACCCCATACTGGTTTATCCGACTGGTGCCCTCGCTAGAAGTCTCCTACGCAGTTATGAAAAACTCTGACAGATGAACCCATTGCCTATTCAGTTATGGAAAAAAAATTATATTTCTGAGCTTGTATTATTACCTCATTAATATTGTAAATATTAAAATTCTGAGTTTGAATGTCTTCTCCAAAAATACATGGTGCCCCTTAAAGATATGCAGTGTAAAAGTGTGTAACACGTAGAATCCTGAATTCTCATATCAGGCAAGGTTGCGATCCCTTGGACATCACTTTTTAAATCTGTTGTTAAATATCTGTCAACAAAACACAAACAAATTAATCTACAATTTGCTGTTTCCAGCATATAAACTATGTACCAGTGCTTTTTCCTGAAAAAATAAGGCGGGTGCATGTTTAGAGTTGAAACTATTAATTCACTGAGTAGTTGACTGACAACTAATGATGATTAATGATGACGTGATAATTGTTTGAGCAAACATTTTCTTGTTCCAGCTTTATGAGTGTCAGTAAGTTGCTTTTCTCTGTAATATGTCATAGTGATGTTAAGATCTTTGAGTTTTACACCGTTTGTTGGGCAAAAGAAGAACGTTCTCAGAAGTCACCTTGGTCTCTGGAAAACTGAGATGTTTGGTATTTTCTGAATTTTTTGCAGTATGTAAGTATTTTATCTAGAGCATGTGTAGAGATAACAGTTTTGATGTTATTATATTGTGTTGAAGAGAATCTACTAAAATACAAAGCTATATACTAAATTTAGCATGCTAACCAGCTAGCCCTCACCTGTCCAGGTCCAAAGCTCCTGTTCTAGTGGTGTAAGCACAAATACTCACCCTGTGCCTCAAGCTCCCAGTCCGGACTGCTAACTGCACGGCTAACTGAGCTAACCAGCAACAGTTAAAAGCAGTTAGTGGTGACTCTAGTGGTAAGCTTCCTAATATTTGTTTAGAGTATGAATGACAGGTGGTTTTCAGTTTCTCATGAAACTACGTATCTATTGCACAATTTATGGTTGCCAGTGAAAAGTATCTTAAGTCACTGGATAACATAATGAATGTATAACAATTCGGTCGGTAAAAACATTAACAGCTCCAGAATCATTATGATGGTTCACTGTCTTGTAACAGGGTGAATGGTGTCTCTGTTGCTATCACTTGTTTTTGCACTGTATAACTTCAGTGAGAGGGTTGGAACACAGTGTTACATGCAGGTTTACTTCAACATACACGTTTTTAACACATAGCATTGTTATGACGTTGTGAGTTTTGCTCTTAGTCAGCACCTACACTACATCTGACAAACTGTAACAGACCTGCGGATTTGTATTTACGACAAATTCAGCAAAATGCCAATTTCTGAATAATGTTGCTCAACAAACAGAGAAAAACAGTAAGCAGATTAAACATTAATGAAAATACTTGTTAGTTGCAGCCTATACTTTATTTTTTCCTCTTGTAGAAACTATGGCTTTCTCTTTTTCTACCTATATGAGCAGTACTGTCTACATGATTGTGCCACAGAGACGGCCGCTACAGCAGCAGGGTCGAGGTCAACAGAGGTCTGCATCAATTACACACATCTCATAACTTGTCGTGTTAATGACATACGCGCCTTAAATACTACACCCCGCAAAAGTCAAGATTAAACAGACTGGCATGTGACCTCACCTCAACCTATGTGTGTTTCTTCCCCCCTACTCAAGTAAGAACCCAGTCACCCCCTGCCACTCAACAGGCTTCTGTTCTGTTCGCTCTGCGCCCGAGTCGACGAGCTCTCGCCGTGGGAGACGACAAACTGTCGGCGTTGCCACCTCCACAGATACCATCATGTCTGAGCAAGTATCCGCCTCGCAGCCACCGCGAGTGACACAGTGACAGCAAGTGTGACAGAGGGTGTACATGTGTGCGTCCGTATGTGTGTGTGTGACTGGCAATCGCATGGTTTTGGCAGGAAGTAAACAATAGGAATACACACTTTCGCTTAATTGGTACGTCACCTCGGTGCCAGCGCAGACCAGGATGATGATGCTGAATCTCATCCAAGTGCTTCTGTCAAAACTTTTACGTGCGGGGAAACTTTGTGCACACATTGCTTCGATCTTCATGCGAGGAAGAATCAACAGACTTGGCCTTTATGTCACCGTGTGACTCCAAGTGTTGTTGGGTTAATGAGGCAGTGTCTCCTGTTGCCTTTCAAGCGCCAAATCTCATTCCACTGGTTTTTGGGAAAACGTTTTTTTGGATGCAATTGAATCATCATTGATTCTTTTTCGCGCAATAAAAAGAAGTACTTTCACTTAGCTCAAGGACCCTTGAAGTACCAATAATGGGGAAAGTATCGATGCAGTAAAATTGTTGATAAAGAGGGTAACAAGAGAAAGATTTAAGAGCAAGCTTGCAGTGATTTAGTTCATGTCTAGACTGTTTTGGTACTGCATGTCCTGAATCTGCTCATCCGTAAAGATACAAACACACCGTCTTCTCCCAATGAGACGCGGCAGGGCCGAGGGGAATCTAATCACACCGCTCCCTGTAGATGCTGCACATCTCCTTGTGGGCAGTCTATCAGGCTCCTGTGGGCACTCACAATCTATCACTGCCTCACCACACTTGTTTCAGGGCAAAGCTGCAATTTACACTTTTACTCACCAACGAGGTGGTATAAGAAGCTAGAGGTATGAAGATATGCAAAAACGTGACAAAGTGAAAACTGAACCACATCGTTATCTAAATCTGATCAATCGTGACTAACACAAAGTGTTCATTTTTGCTAACACTGTCAAGATTTAAAAGTTTAAATATACAATATGTAACTTCTGCTGCCAGGGGACGCTCTATCTGAAGCACAGAGGATGTTCAGAGATTACTTCACTCCTGTTTATCAACCTCACCATTTGAACAATGTTAGAAACTTTTGGGATCATGTCCCAGTACAGAACTCATCAGAATTTAAAAAAAGGTCTGGTCATTTTCTAGACATTTCAATGCATAATAATTCCTACATATTATATCTTTAAAGGTTTGTAGCCAAATACATTGCTACTCTGACCACGTTCACAAAATACGTTTACTCATCTGACTTTCTCTAATTCTTCTTCGGACTTGCTGTAAAAAAAACTTGATTAACAATCATGTATATTATAAAAATAAATATTGATTCATTTTTTATGATAAATTACTTCAGACTATCTGCTCTAAAATCTGTAAAATCTTTTTTTCTTCAAAATCTACATAATGCCCCTTTAATATATTGTGAATTCATCAAAAATGCAACACTATAACACATTATAATGAGCCGTGATGTCACTATATCATCACATCTCTATATATTAGCTCTCAAAACCAGTGGTGGGGTGAAAGCCATAAAGGGGTTCATCCAAAAGAGGAATAATTTGTTTTCACTATAATTCCATACACACACAACACAATGTATGATTATTCTGATCACGCGTTGTGATAAAACCTCTCAAAGTGGAAACCTTATAAGATGGGCACTGGTGGACTGGGGACTTTAATTGGTCTCAGTTAGGGGGTCATAAAGTTTGACAACTCCCAACTTGCCATTGACTTCCTGCTACAATGAATTTTGGCTGTCACTCACCATTACATCGTATCCGTGAGTGATACGAAACACATTCTGTCTAAATGTGATATATTCCTAATTAAACATACAGTCATAAATCACAAGATTTATAACCAAGAGTGACAGGGTACACAAGCACGGCGGATGGATTCAGAGTGTATACGAGCAGTGGGAGCTGCAGCACATGTTAACGCACGTCAGATGTCAGAAGCATGTCGGGAGTCCTTGAACTCACCCGGCCAGGACGAAGCTGTCACAGGAGCTGACGTCACACAGCACCTTCCCCAGCTCGAACTGCAGCTGGCTGATGGAACCCACTCGGTTCTAGAGAGAGAGGATATGAAAGAGCTGAAAACACACACTGTTCCATCCATAACACCAATACACTATGTTGCAAGAGCAGAACTGTAATTCAACTACGAATCGCTTGGATGGAGAAGACGAAGACTTTCAAAATCTTTGTTATAATTTATCTAAAATAAAAAAAACATTTTACTATATTCAAAATACAGAAACAATATAGTCTGGGGTCTACTGGAGTTTCCACACTGGTTTGTGCAGACTAACTCATGTGTGGGCGTTAAATCTGTGTGGAAAAACAAACAGTGATTCTGATTCACCACAGTGGAACAGCCCGAGCCCACCTTCCAGTTGGAGCACACCGCTTTGGCCGAGTTCCTGCAGTCTCGCAGCGTGCTCTTCCAGCAGGGGGAGTCGGACACGCTGGCATCCTGATGGTAACCCTCCCCCGTGCACATCTTGAACCACAGGACGTCGTCCTCTGCGAGGACTCTCCATGCCCTGCTCACCTGGGAGGAGATTGGACGGCGTGACGGTGGATTGAGTCAGCATATATTACAGCCTTGCATCACTTGATTTATTTGTGCTTAACGAGCCCGGCTGACTGCCAGATGGACCCTCTGCACCAGGTGGTGTGGGTCGGGCCACGGAAGATCTAAAATGTACAATTTTGTAGTAATTTAAGTCACATAAGTTATTAAAGCTGCTCGAAGCAATCCTGCGTGTCTGCATGTCGGGTTCCTCACCACCACATTCTGTGAAACTAACCAATATTTCAAAAGAAAATAGTGATAATTATATTATATCATATTATATTATAATGATATTCAATTATATCAAAAATCAAAGAACATTCATCTTAGTGTTGTGGTTGTTTGCTTGTTTTGCCTCGAGTGTATTCTTCATATCATGGGCCGTCAGATTTATCTTTCCAGCTTTAATGAGATCTTTGCAGTTTCTTCAGACGGTCCACATACAAAAAATGAATACAATCCTGATTCCAAAAAAGTTGGTAAAACGTAAATAAAAACAGGACACAAACGTTTGCAAACAACTATATTAATACTGTAATATCATTTATACAATCATGTGTTTCACGGAGTGGTGAACTTCACCTCATCCTTGCTTATGAATGACTTTTTGAGTCATACCCAACGATCCTATCACCTGTAACCAATAAACCTGTTTACCTGTGGAATGTTCCAAACGGGTGTTTTTTGGAAGGTTCCACAACTTTCCCAGTCTGTAGTTGTACCTGTCCCAACTTCTTTTTTGAACATGTTGCTACCATCTAATTTAGAAAAAGGTCGTTTTTACAGAAATCAATGATGTCAATGAGGCAAAACTTTGAATATATTGTCGTTGTACTATTTTCAGAGCTCATGTCAAAAAGGAATAGCAAACTGGACTGAAAAAGGATTGATGTTCAGCTGTCACAGAGAGCGGATTAGGAAATCATTCTTAGCTTTCACCGATCAGGTCAAGTGAACACGCTACTGCACAACCACCTGTATGTAATGTTTTTATCAAACACTTATTGTTTACAGTTTTAGCACTTTTTAGATGATGCTGTGGCTCAGGGGGTTGAGCCAGCATCTTGTTATTGGAAGGTCCCTGGTTTGATTCCCCTGGTCTGCATGTCGAAGTGTCCTTGGGCATGACACTGAACCCCAAACTGCTCCTGACGTGCTGGTCGCCACCTTGCTTGGCAGGCACTACCATCAGTGTATGAATGTATGTATGATTTACTGTAAGTCACGTTGGACAAAAGCCTCTGCTAAATGCTCTAAAATGTAAATGATGCTGTGACATAACAATTTCCCCTGTGGGATCGATAAAGCATGTCGATCTGTCTGTCTGTCTTGTGTCCTGTATAAATGGAAATTCCTCTACCTTGTACAGTCTTTCACAGGCCATGCTGGTCAACTACTTTGTCAAAATGATCACGCTTTATGTGTCATTTCATGATGTCAAGCTGTTGCCAAGAACAGCTGTATGATAGCAGCTTACCTGTGCACATCGGCCCAGCTCTGTGAGGCCGAGATACTGGAATATCTTCAAGGCTAACTCGTACGGCAACTCAATATCAAAGAAGGGAATGTCATTGACTTCATTCTGCGAAAGAAAGAACGGAAACGGACGTGTTATCCTGTTGAGCCGCCATCCTCACCGTCAGCCCTCATTTTTGTTATCACACCGTCCTCTTACCAGATCATGAATGAGCTGATCCAGCAGCTTCACGTCCTTCTTGGCCTTTCTCTGAGGATGCTGCTGCAGGGATGCGCTGCAGGCACCGGTCATGCTGTTATACTGCCTCTTTCTCCTGGTTCTCTCCTCCTGGATCCTCTCCAGCAGGGGGCTGGTCCTCCCACCCAGCAAACTGTGTGCAAT
Organism: Diplodus sargus; assembly: GCA_903131615.1. Classification (NCBI taxonomy): domain Eukaryota; kingdom Metazoa; phylum Chordata; class Actinopteri; order Spariformes; family Sparidae; genus Diplodus; species Diplodus sargus. The sequence continues at coordinate 6,746,521 of CAEMYA010000092.1, forward strand.
GGACACATACTCAGGCTGATCCTCTGAGTCTGCTGCAGCCTTACCTCCTTCTCCTCTTCCAGCAACACACGCTTCGTCCTCAGTGTGAGCCCCCTCTTCTGGTTTCGAGGGACTACAGGACTCGTTCAGATTTTGTTTCGAGTCTTCAAAGTACTTATTTTTCGTGGAGTCTCTCTGGCCCGAGGAATCCCCTGACTGCGAAGTGGCACAAACAGGTCCCTCTGTTTTGCTCGTTAGTTCTTGTTTCCAACGCTCCCTGAACACAGCAAGTTCTTCCCCGGCCATATTTCTCTATCGTCGTTGACGAAACATACTTTACAGCGTTAAAGAGCGTTGTCGTATCAATTTATTGTTATTAAAGATCAGTTGAGGGAAGCCATAGCTCGTCACCGACGCAAAACAAGCGCACGTCCTTCTCTATAAACAGACCGAGGAGGGACAAGGCGCCGCTGCACAGAAGTTCCGGGAGTTTTTTAATTCCGCATTTTTATTATAGAAGCGGCAGTTTCTCGGGAATAATAAACGTCTCCGTGGCCACAGCCGGCAGTTCTACTGAACTTTAATGCAAATATTGCGTATCCCAATGGCAGCAGGGTGGTCATATTTGAAAACAATACACAATGCATCTTTTCCAGTTGAAACATAAGACAAGAGAACACAATGTCCCAGAACGACCAATAACAAAAGACTCCTCAGATCGAACCAGGCAGGAGAGATTCAAGAGTTAACCACTGCATCGCTCTTTTGGGAAAAGATGATGTAAACCCCTCACCATGTGACACTGTCATGAATAATACAGTAGAGAGAGAGCGAGAGAGAGGGAGAGAGAGAGAGAGAAGGGGAGAGAAAGTGGGGCGCAAACACGGTAAAGGTTTGATGAGAGAGGAGAAGGAGGGCCATTTATCTCCGAGACTTAAAGAGAGAAGACTGGTTCCCTCTGCTAAACAAGATGTGCTGGCTGCCGACAGACCAGCCTTTGCTCCTGCCCGGTGACTCCACCTGCAGCGGCCGCCGGCCCTCGCGGTGCTCCGTGGCTCAGCTGCTCGCGTCGCGCCTGCGGACGATCGGGGACCAGCTGGAGAAGAGCTGGGCGGCCGGGGAGACCGAGAGCCGGTTCGTCTGCGGGGACAGGGGGACGGAGCTGGTGAGCGGGCGAGGCCACCTGAGGAGCCTCCTGAGCACGGCGATACACTTCACCGTGCTCGTGCTGGCGGTCGCGAGGCGACACCTGTAGGGCGCGAGGCGGCAACACCAGCAACAGGTGAGTAAACAGCCTGCGTCACGTCACCTGCGCAGGTTTTAAATTGAGTTAACGGCCGTTACGAGGAAGGCATAGAGTTGGTGAGAGCAAAATGCCGCTTCTGTAAAGGCGTTAATGTGCGTGGAAACTTGTTACAGACAAAACAAAACAAAAAGTCTGAAGCCTGGTGTGTGTGAGCACCTGGCTGCAGGGGGTTAATGGCGGTGAAGTAAAGTTGTGAGGTCCTTCAGACAGTTTTCTCTTCAGTCACTGGGCTGAGAAAACTTCCACTTCTTCAAGTTGTGGGTTGTGTGTAAATGTCCAAAGGTGTATATAAAAACAATTCCCCTTAAAAGTTCTGAAATGTATCCACCTCACAACACTGAAAGCTTAAGAACCATGAGAGGGGGAAAACACCACAAAGACGTTAAAGTAGCCTGACGTGAACCACCAGGCGCTAAATAGATTTTTGTATTTAAACACCTTTTTAGCATACAAACCAAAAATACTTTTCAGTCTCCTCCTGCGGGGCACTGGTCGCATATTCAATCTAAATCCTGCATGGGTTTGATTCTGATTGCATGCCTAAAGGATATCATTTAAATTGTCTTGCGTGTGGATTTCATACTTAATTTATTCATTCTATGTGCATATTAAACCATCCTAGATTTGCGTCTCCTTCCCAGTCAGTGCGATCATCTTTTCCAGTTTCCTGTTGGAACAGAGTGTTACAACTTGAAATGATGAAAAAAAAAAAGTGTGTATTCTAGATACTTAATGTGCATTTATACCAACATGGGAATCAACAGATGAATACGAAACAGATGTGGCTTATTCGTCCTCAAAGTAAAGAAAAAAAATGTATTATTGTTCAAACATTTATTTTTTGTTTACCTCATGTAAATTTAAGTGCATATTTATATTCTGTCTTGCTCAGATGGTGCCTTTAGGACCCCGCATGAGGAACGGGCTCACATCATTTGCACTAGCAGCAAGAGATGCAGGAGGATGCGGTCCAGGAGGAGTTGTGCCCGACAGAAGAGGTGGAGGAGGAGGAGGAAAAGGGGTTAAATGTGTGTATTATGGTCGGGACTTTGTGTCTCACTAAAAATATTTCATGAAGACTCAGTCAGGCCCGATGTGGATGCACTCTGAGTTTCATACCGAGCCGACACGCTGAACCCCAGCAGCCCCCTGCAGCCAGTCGGTTGCACGTCCTGCCCCCTGCGTGACTCTCCGATTCAGTCATCCCAGTAACAAAACGGTGATGTAATCCTCCCCTGGTAGAGCGGAGGGAAAAGCTTACTAATAGAACTCCCTTTTGCATTTGCAGCTCCCACAGTGCGAGAGCATGCAAAGGAGTTAAACTGATTAGACCTTCATAAATGCATCTAAGGCTACAAATAGTGCAGCTATCCTGAAAAATGCACTGAAAAAAGACCTGTTTCTGAGCTTCATAATGCACTGTACTTTTTATTTATTTCTATAAGCTATACTGTACGTGTACACGTCAATAATGACAGGGATGAATGATTTTTTTATAGATGTTTTCTACAGTGTTTAGATGATGTTTACACATTCTCCTGTGCTTTAGCATTATCTTTCGCAGGCAGTGTTCAGTGGCTTTTTTTAATTCTAAACAAGATACAGGACCTGTGCATAGGAAGCTGTTAATGCTGTCTGTGATTTCTGGGAATAAGCTTTCTCTCATATGTCACGTGTAATGTGAGCAGAATTACTGAAACTGTCCTTTTATAAAGTGTGTGCTATTTATACTTGAATATTTCATATGAATTTTTAGCAGTTAAAAGTAATAAAAAATCTTTCTGAAATAAATCCTCTGTGGTTGCGTCATTGTAACAAGAAATACGCTCCATAAGGTGAGCTAAAGTGCTTTATTTTTTTTTATGGAAATCATCTGCACTGCAGTGCATTCAGCATTCAAGTCACACCTTCTATTATGCAAACAATTAATTAAAAGGAAATGATTCACATTAACGATATTCACTAAAATAACAATGAACTGCAGTTTGCAACATGGCCAACTTTCAGACATGAGCTCCCACTGTCGATTATTTAAATGCACAACACTTGATACAAATCTACAAAATGTTATGATGCCATAAACAGCTGCACTATTTACTGTTTACATTCTGGCTAATTAAATGTTACACACAACGTTCATTACTCAATATCTAAATAACTTCAATTATCCTACAGACAGCGCAAATGTTTGCACTGATTTCCTACAACCATTCCGAGACATTTTCTTTATTCATAAGGGCGACGATCCCATTTTCAAATAAATATCATAAAACTAAATAGTAACATCAGTTATTGGTTGAATTGATATAAATATACAGATATGACAAAACCTAAAGAATACAAAACAATATTTTTGCACCAAATTGATGCCAAATAGAGTGCTAATGCTGTGATGATGTACACTATCACCACATTAAATCAAAGTAACATTCTTTAACTGTTGTTCAGTGTCAAATAAAATGTTGTTTAAAGTTCACAACAGTGGCTAAATCTACGTACACAAAATGTGACTTTTGCCATAACTCCATGACAACCGTCCAAGTGTAAAACTTATAATAGTCCAGCTTGTGTCTTTTAAGTGATATCATGTTGATAATTTGGTTTGTGCATGTGGCCTCTACCACCAGCTTCATGTGTCCACACTGAAGATAATGTGATTTACACAATTCCTAGTACATACTGCAATCATGTTTACCCTGATTTATAGAGGTGCGGTGCCAAGATAAACAGAGTTAGACACAATATTGTCTATCTTGCATTACAGCACCGGCACATATTTACGGGTGCATGTGATATATTGTCAGCGCTCAGTAAATCTGGAAGTGAGCCGAGGTGGTGCCGTCCTTCCAGCATCGCAGGGTCTCAATGACAGTAGAGCGACACAGCGGGCATGTTCTCTCCCGGTCGAACCACAAACACAGGCACTCCTCGCAGAAGACGTGCTGCAGAGGAACATAATGTACACGTACAGTTTAATTTCCGTAGGGGAGAAGTAGTACAACTAACCTGTCTTTCTTAACTGTGTGGTAAACAATACAAAGGTTGGATCCACCCTACAGCTATGAGCACTGTTCAGTGACTGATACGAATTCTTTGACCCACCACTTACTTTATCAAATAATAGTAGGAGTATACAAAAGGAAATGTAGGTATGCAATTGTTGATTTAAATGATTTGTTTACTTTCACATTTATAAGTACAGTATGTGAGAATTGGCCACCTGTGGAATTCATACTCCAAACAAAAGGGGGGCAGCATATCACCAGAGTAATCGCTAATTGGTGACTATGTCTGGACAGGGAGGTCAAAGCACCAGGGGAGTGTTGGTGTTGTTTTCTTTTGGTCTATCACCTCTTCAAGTACAAACTGGCTACAGGCTAGCTGGTTAGCATGCTAACTTCAATCCTTTAGAACACTATACATACGCAGATTCTACATAACGTCAGAACTATTATCTATCCACATTCTGTTGATGATTTAAATTTTTTATTTTTTTTTTACACTTTAAACCCAAATTACACATTGCACCTTAGAGCAAGTTAAACAACACCAGCTGAAAATACTTCTTTTTACAAACTTCTAGCAGGTTATCCTCTCTCCGGGCTGCAGGGTTGGGCGATATCTGCTGAATTTGAATATGACAATCTCTACAGTAAAACATTGTGATGGACAATGACAT
>CAEMYA010000092.1:6751552-6775147 GCA_903131615.1 Diplodus sargus
CACCTTAGAGCAAGTTAAACAACACCAGCTGAAAATACTTCTTTTTACAAACTTCTAGCAGATTATCCTCTCTCCGGGCTGCAGGGTTGGGCGATATCTGCTGAATTTGAATATGACAATCTCTACAGTAAAACATTGTGATGGACAATGACATCATTGTTTATGAATGTGAGGCAGCATATCCCCTCAGTGTTGTCGTAAGGCAGCAGTTGTGTTTTAGCTCTCCACTGTATCCTATCGTTTTTCTGACGTGACTCTGGTGGGGAGCCTTTTAAATCACGATGTTATGATGGTCAGGGATTAGTAGTCGATGCCTGTCAGCCATTGCTGATGGGCGATGGCAGCCTTCATGGGCCCAGCCCTAACTGTGACATCACTGTTAGGTGATGGGTCTAGCTCAACACACTTCTGACCACACCAGACTACACCCATCAGTGATGATGGCTGAGGACAGAGGTTTAGCAAACCTTATGACTGTGAGGTTGACAGAACTTTCAACCACAGAGGGCAGTAAAATGCTACTACTAAATTTGATTTATACATGTCTTGACCTTCTTCTTACTAGTTAACTGAAACCTTACCTGACAGAGAAGGGCTATGGGGTCTCTGAAATCAGCCTGACAAATAGCACAGACGTCGCCCGCCTCGCTGCACTGCTGACTGCCTGCCCTAACTCCATAACTCTGGATGATACAAAAAAAAAAAGTGAGATTTCACAATTCAAAGTTCAACATAACTCATTTTCTGTGACTGAAGTTAGTCTGAATCTGACCTGGGAGCTGCAGAGCATGACCAAGGCCTTGCGTATGGCAGACACACGTCCACAGATGTCAAAGGACTGCAAAACAATACAGATGAAGCACAATTAGTTTTTTATTTGTTTATTTAATGAGAACTGCAATAAACCTCATCACATGGTGGCCATTTTTCTCCAATTCACACACAGGGTGGGAAACTTAAATGCTGGAATAATGTTAATAATGATAATGCTCTGTTGTTGTATAAACGTAGCCAATCTGACAAATTGTTGTCATTTACAAAAAGATAGTGGATATTGTAAATCTGGAGGTACAATAGGCCATATTTCAAGGTAAAACAACATTATGTGGTAACTTGTTGGCTGATGCATTCAGCAACTTCTTAACTAGCATTACTGTTTAATCACACCAAGTGTTTGACTTCCTGGTTTAGACAAATGTCTTGAGATACAATCAGATGTGATATGTGCAATACTTCCGAATTAATTTACACCTTCCCTAATCATACTGCATCAAAACAGTACTGTATTAAACAGTAAAGTTAACTAGAATGTGGCAGAATGCTAATGTTAGCTGTTGTATAATGGAAGCTATTCACCTAACAAACCAGTTGCTCACCTTGAAATTATGGTCCAATGTCCCTTTAGCTCTGTTGACTTTACAGTTGTTTATTTTATTAATCAGGAAGCAGTGCATGAAAATAATTCGTCAGATTGCCAATGTTTGTATGACATTGGCCTACAATGTAACAGTAGAACATTTGAGCTCCCAACCTGAGTGTGATGTCAGAGGAAGATGGCTAACTAAATGTCAACAACCCTTAGGGTCTACAGCCATGCTTTGGGAAAATGCTCGCTTCACACTGCCAATGCTAACTTGCTACTGTTCAGACAGAAATGTTTCCTATGTCTGTCATCTTAGTATAGAATGCTGGGGGCAACATGACAAACAACTCTAACAGATGTGACAGAAATCCATCCAGAAGTTGTTGAGACATTTTGTTCAAAACCACAAATGTCAACCTGATGGTGGTGCTAGAGGACAGGTCAAAAGAATAATGAAAGTAAGTATGGATTCAACCTCTGGGGACCATGAATGTCGGTATAAAATATCATGACATTCAAGAGGTGGACAACTGTAAGCGACTGACAGAAAGACCAACGGACCGACATCGACATCCCTAGAAATAGAAAAAGGCATACATTTATGTTTCTTAACAGAAACAAGATAGCACTCACCAGTCTATGCAGTTTTGTGAGTTTTTAGTGGCAAAATATTCCAAATGTCTAGGAATTCATGTGTACTCTGTTCCCTTTACATTAAAGCTATAAGTGGAAAATTATAACTTCCTCTACCTACAGCATGACAAGAGTGAATCAACAACTGATGCACACAATGGCATCAGCACTCAGTAATATCGTCACACTGCTAATATGGTGTGATCCTGGAAAACCCAGACTGCACCGTAGCACACACACCCTCATCCTCCTGACAAAAAGTCCTCTTAAAATGAATTACCAAAGAAAACTAGAATGCCACTCAGCATATTTTAATCTTCTCAATCCAGAATTTGATTTCGGTTAATTATACTCACTCATGGATACAAGACACCTAAATACACCTGATTGTCATCAAGATCCATGCATTTTTCTCCAAGAAAACAATTATGTTCAAAAATTGACCATTTCTTATCCAGATCTTCACCAATTGTTAATGTGGTCTAATTGTTCAAATGGCTGAGACCCATCCTCCATCCAAGTATCTTGGAAATCTGTTCAGTAGTTTTTGTGGAAACACACACAGGCACAAACATCACCTCCTAGGTAGAGGTCATTTTCTTTTCTCTACAAACAACAGATATTGTTCAATCCACTAAGACAAGTCCAACATTACAAACTGCATCCGGTGAATCACTAGTGTATTTAAAGAAGCCTGGACTATAATTGTCAGCACACGGTACACAACACATGACAATGACAACTTCACTGTGTACATAATTCACCACTCCATCAATGGGAGTTTTAGTTCAACTTAGTTTCACTTCTTCACGTTCCCATTTGATTTCCTGAGAACAAACTGACTCATGCCTGTACAAAACGGCTTTCTCCTGACGTCTTTTTAAGTTCTCTTATTAACTGTTCAGTGACTGACTCAGTTGTTTTTTCTCGATGACCTCCAACTTTTACAAAAAGTGGCTGAGAGTGTGACGATACTTATCTGAAAAACTAATAGTGGGACTTCCACAAACCTTGCAGATACACCGGGTCCCAGACAGATGAACTGAAACTTTTCTGATGAAAACACTTTTTTACATTAAACAAGAACACGAGTAATAGTCTACAGCCATGCTAACAGCTGTGTGAAGCCCTATTTACGTACATTGTGGGTTGAGTTGAATGTCCCAAAACTGAGGATATTTTTTTTAACCTGATTGGCCCAATGACCGTTTGTCTAGCACCACCTTTAAAACCTACTTCAGCCACTAAATCTCTACGAACAACATCATCATGATCTAGATTATCATATTCAGCCCAGGTTACCTTGCAAAGGCTGTAGATGATGATGAGCGTGGCTCCCAGGAAGTAACTGTTGGAGGGGTCTTCTCCCATGATGTACTTGTACCACAGCTGGATGGGCACCAGGGCCCGAAACAGCTGGCTCAGCTCCTCGATCAGCAGGTAGAACTTACCCTGGAAAAACACACCAAGTTACGAACTATAATAGGTGACAAGCCCTTTTGATATGAAACTTTGTGTCCATAACTAGGTGACGGTGACTGTGCCCACTTAATATTGTGTTTTTTAAAGACAAAACAACTAAAGAAAAAGGGACTTCAGCAGTCTCAGCCCAAGTTTTAACCAAATGTAAAACACTGAATTGCGACAATATGTATTCTTTCTTTGATCCTCTCACAAACTGTCCAAAAAGCAGAAAGACATCAACAGCTTCGGGGCACTCTTCTATCTAGTGAAGAGCAGTGCGGTATTAAAAGCTTAAAACAGCATGCCTCCAGCCCAAACATGGCTGCTGTCCAGGGCTCCGCAGTTTCACAGCAGTACAGGCAATTTCCCCACACTGCAAGGGAAACTGGCAGCAGCTCTTTCCACCTGCTACCCGGTGCCCACATTAAACCCAGCCCTACGGGGGCTTGATAGCTGCCTTTAAAAAGGACCTCCCCTCTCCTAAATAATCACATAAATGAACTTCTGCCTAAGTCCTCACTGCCACAAAGTGTGTTAAGTGAACTGGGGACGGTTAAGAACAGAGGCAACTAGAATGGAGGCAGACTTGATTCCCCGATGGCCCCCGTGGCATCCCAGCTTGCATAATGACTTCCTGGATGTTATCTGACAAAGATTGATGACTGTGAGCAGAGAGCCACAAGCAGCCAGGTTGGTAGGGGAGGAAGACCTCTGCCAGTGGCTAATTCATCTTCCTTATTGTCCCTTCAGCCCCATATCCCACAGTGCCCATCATGCCCACGCAAAAAACTGTCAAATCTAAAGTTTGGACAGAAGCCAAAGAGTTTGAGTAAGCTCCACTGCGGGCCTCGTCTGAGTCGTTTCCTGCTTGGTTGCATCACTCGCTCCAATGTCTTTATCCAATCCACAACCACACACACAACCATGCATGCATACATACATAACTGTACATTCTAATCTGCAAGAACATTATCATTACATCTTTATCTATTTGTTTACTCTGGAGATAAGTGGTTGGGGAATTTATTTAGTTTTAATTTTTTATGTATAAAATCTTCCCTACTGCATTACTCAGAAAAAACTCACCTAAAACTGTCACATCTTTTTCTATGGGATATCTTCAAAAGCTGTCTTGTGAAGTTTTGTTATAAACAAACAAGTTACATTCACATTCATTGTTTCATATCAAAATACACTGTATGTATCCTTGAGGCCTCGTGTTGAGTGCATTGTCCTACCTCATAAAATGTTTGCAAAGCAGATTTAGTTTTTTAAGATCTTTTGTCAAGGTATTGTTTACATCCATGTTGTTTGTTAAATGTCTTTTTCTTCACTGCCTTTCACTTTTTGCTGCTTTACTGCCAGCAATTATTGATCAGTGGAACTAACAGCAGGATGTGAATCATGTCATCCGCCTGTAGACCTGCAAGCCTTTAATAAGCTAATGGATTATTCAAAAGATATATTTTTTGGTTTTAGTTTTAACGAAAGTGAACATAAGACTGCCTGATTCTACACAGAACACACTCAACAATACAAACATGGAAAGGGAAAAGGAGACAGTTAATGATTACATAATGTTGCTTTAACTGTTGATACAATTCAGTGATTCAACAAGCAAAGATTCCACACATTCACTGGTTCCACAATTTGTTCCCTTTTTCTGTTTTACACCATTTTAAAGATGATTAATTTAGGTTTAACAAACAATCTTAAGATGTCACCTTGAAATGCTTGCGAACATATTTTCTCACTCTTTTATGACACTTTACAAACAATTATTAATCAATCAAGTATTCAGTTGCTTATAATATTTTTTACATGCAACTCATGCTGCTGTTGCACATTTTCCTTCAACACTAAATCTTGCTCAAAGCCAACAGAACGGATATGTGGAGCAACACCAACATAGCAAAAAATAAACGAAAGATCAATATTAGAGAGACCAAATTTAGGAAATGCTGCATGTGCCAAAAGACTCTCTGACAAAAGAACCTCTTGCACAACAACAATGAAAATACTTTATCCAGAAAAACACTTGATGTTACACAATTAAAAAGGACCCATACATTAGCAGTACATATGAGCCCCCTAAGACTTTAAAACAAAGCCGTCATGGAACTTCTGTATGCGTGCACCACTGGTGCAGACTCGCGCTGACGGCAGTGATTATGTAGGATCATTAGTGTATCCATGGTTGGATGCAGTAATGAACCACACATGCTGGTCATGTGACGTCATGGTGTTCGGAATAAAGAACACCATTTGTGGGCCCCATGAACTAGTAAATGTGATGATAGAATCAATGATTCCCTCAGACTCAACATGTGTCCCATCAAAACTGTCAAAATCTGTATCTGTGTGTAGTACATCTGTGTGTGTGAGAGTGTATGTGTGTGTGAGAGGAGGCTACAGGTAATGGTCCAGCTCCAGGGAGGGATGACCTCACCCGTGCAAACCCCCTTGAGGGCGAATGAGCTCAGTTGCTGGCTGCCGTGGTTCTGATAGGCCTGCAGGTCTGTTTATCAGTGGAAAATTTAATCCTAATACTTTGTAAACCCTCTCCTCCTCCTCCTCCTGCCATCCAACACACAAACACACACACACCAGGAATATGAGCTGCACCTGTAAGGAAATCAAAGTCTAGATCTGTGTTTGTGTGTGTGAGTGTGTCTGCAGTCATATTCCGTTGCCTCAGGCCAGACTAACCACGCACGCAGACACCCACATGCACAAGCTCACCTAAGGAGTACCATTTAAAAACCTTATGAATACAAAACAGTTTCACACTGTGACCCTTCAGCAGTTTCTTCACTCAGTGGAGTATTTCATCATAGTTCAGCAATTATTTTTTTATTCAAATCATCAACCAAGTTTTACAACTTCGACTGTGAATTTCCTGTGACTCAATGTCAGTTGATCAGAAACCATCTGATAACACAGATATTTTTTTTTTCTTTTACAGAACATAATGCAGAAAATTAGAATTGGGGTAATTCATAATTATTAAATCCCCAGTGAAGTTAAATATTTGTTTGTTGTCATTTTGGACAATAAGTTTTAGTGTTAAACTGTAAAATGTTTGTGTTAAACTTTAGAACACTTAGATCTTTTTGGATGGGCTCCAAAATTCACCTCTGCATGAGTTAAAAAATTACATGCAACTGATTTTAGGTTTTCTAAATTAAAAGCTGGTCTATGTCATCATCAATTGTTTTTGTTTTTTTGTTGTCAGCTGATCTAATGTACAAACATGCATGAACTAGTTGGTAAAAAAACACTACAAGGATTAATTGCAGTTTGGGCAAAAATCAAATGCTAATAACAATAACGAACAAACAACAATTATTTTATGAATTAATATAATTACTATTATTAAAGTTGTTTAATCCTCCAGCTGTGTATTGTCCAGTTGCGAACTACTGCTGTCCAAAACCTACAGAACTTCTGTTTGCAATGATGTAAAATAGATAACACAAAGGATACAAATGTTTGTTTTTTTGCATTTTTGCTTTATAATTCAAAATGATTAAAAAACAAACAAACTAATGACTACTTGATCAATCATTTCAGCCCTTCATATAATGAAGCGAGTGTTTCCCTTGAAAATATGTCAAAAGAATCAATAAAAGTCACATTTTCTGCAGATGTAATAAGGATCAGAGGAATTAAAAGTCAGTTACTTACCCTGGATTTGAAGGCCAGGATTATTTTCGGCAAAAATAGGATCAAGCATTTTAAGCCAATCGTGAAGTACTTGAGGACAAAGTCAGTGATGCCCACCGCCCAGATCAGATCAAAAAAGTCGAAGCTGTTGAGGTTGGGCTTGGCAAATATGAGGCTAGAAGAAAAAAAACAAGATGAGTTGTCACAGGGAGCGAGGTCAGGTGTCTTTACCCGGGTTGGTAGAGCGACAAGCAACAGCAAAGCAAATGTTTAACATAATGTAAGAATCAAAATAATAGTAACAGAAAGACATGAAATACTCACAGGACAAGATCAGACAAGTACAGGAACAATCCCTAAAGGAAATGGAGGTAAAAATAAAATGGCTTGAACACAAAATGAATGAAAAAAATAAAAATATACAAAGCAAATCCAAAACGTAAGATGGCAGCCAAAGAAACACACAGCTTATGTCTAATTACCTGCAGGTAAACCTACCTGTTGTGCAGCTCCTCGTGACTAAATGTGTAGTAGATATACACTATATTCCCTGCAAGGAACATGACGATCCACAGAGCAACAAATACAGAGCGCTCCTCCTGGTGACATAGGAGAGACACACAGACATTACAATACATTTCTTTACATTTTCTTCACCTTTTTGAACGTTTGTTGTCATATTTGACTATGTCATTACCTTTGGTAATGTTAAAATCCTTGAACACTATCCTCAATTTGACAAAAAACAGTGATTCAAAATAAATGGAGCACCAAGAAAAAGTATGATCCTTTATCTACTATAAACTATAAATATGTTTAGCCAAAATAGGGTTTTGTCAATAACTTAAAAGGATGAGGCTGGTGATACTGTAAATTTTTCTAATTGACAAAAACTCCCATGAAAAGATGGAATCTATGTATCCACACCCTTATATATCTTATCTCTTTCTGTCCAAAAATCTATTCCAGCTTGGAAGCAAATATACAGTAGTTTACCCGTAATGACACTTGGTGCCTAAACGTGGAATTGGCGTAGGCGAATGTGCTGGCCATGCCCACACACACAGCAATACCTGCAGGAGAGAGGTGCAAAATCATCACTAAAACGGAACAATTACTGCTAATGATTCTATGTTGTATGACATGTTAAACGTCATTACTTAATAAACTCATGTACCCAGCTTATGCTGAAAGCAGACTTTAGCCAGCAGAATGAGGATGAAGGGGAAGCCCCTCTGCAGCCACGTGACCACTGCCTTCAGTTCAGACAGTGCAGGGGCCGGGGTGGATGGGTCTTCCTGGGACTCCTCCCTGGAGCTATGCCTCTCAGAGGCGGCTGCCGTGGTCGCCTGGTGGAGCAGAGAGGAGGTCCTGTGCTGCAGGGGATGGTGGTGGTGTAGGTGGTGGTGGTGGTGATGGTGGTGCTGAGGCGGCCGAGGGAGAAAAGGTCCACCATCTGTGCGGTGGGGGCCACCTTCTTCTCTGGACGATGCAGTCATCTGGATAAAAACTTCAGGGGGAGAGCCCAGAACTAATCCGGCTGCCTGGAACTGGGCGGAGGAGACAGAGCTGGAGGGAACACCCACAAGGCCGGAGAAGATCTGCTGGGGTGAAGCGGGTGAGTCGGGTTTCAGGCAGTCGAACACACCACCCTCATCCAGGCTGCTCTCTGATCCAAGAGTTTGGCTTCGACTCCTGCGTGGGGAAATAGAAAGCCAAGAAGGTGGCTGAGCTTATTTTTTCATACCATATATTGCATATTCTTTTAATATATCATATTTTGTGTTGTGTTGTCATATGTGTGTGTGTATGGGAATGGAAGGCGAACATTTGATTGTTGCAGTGAGACGGTGGACAAATCTGGGATAACAAATGTACCTTTTAAGACAACCTGCTGCAGTGTAACAGGCTAAAAAGTAAGGTTGGACTAAATCCCCGTAGGTTTTGTGTTGGGAGCACTTTGAGACCAAATCAGCTGCAAGTTATTACCACATCCATGAAAAACAGCCCCAGACTGTCTGCAAGTGGACAGTCTGGGCCATGCTGAAACGTTCCATTTGGCTCGTATATTCGACAGAAGGGGTTTGAAACAGCAGCTGTGAAGCTCTTCAGAGCTTTTCTTCCCACCTTTCAGAGGGCATGCCATCCGTGTTGCTGCTGTGTCTCCTCTGCATGGCATACCGCTCATCACCACATGGCCCGGCCCTGCAGGTGCAAGACAACATCAACAGTGTATGACTGACAGACAGCCCGGCTGCTTACACCCTGTTTCTTCCGCTATTCAGCCTTGTTTACGTTCAACACGTTAGACAGCGAGCTGCAAAACAACGTAGACGCCTTTACCTGAATGAGTTCAGTGAATTGCTCTTCAGCTCTTGTCATGTTTGCTTTCAGGGTTAGCTAGGTTGGTGTTGCTTCAAGAGATGCACCGACGGTCCAGCAGCAGCGGCGGCTCGAAAAACTTCCTGTATGACGTCAGCGAGGGCGCCTATCTGCCAATCAGCGTCCTCCTTCCGGCCACAGCACATCCGTGTTGGAAATTTGTTTTGCTCACGGTGGATGCCAGATGTCGCTGGATAAATATCATGATCACTGCTCGCCAGACGTAATGCGGGGCATTGCAAAATCGTCTTCTTCAAAGGAGACGAAACTGCGTCACTAGACTGCGTCATAGTATATTATTTCTTTCTTTATGTATCAGCGTATAGCTTATCTAAGACAGAAAGCTAATGCTAACGACAGCTAGCTTGCAGGCTAACAAAGCTGTCTTTTAGGATGAAATGCCGTTAGCCTTCGTGCCCAGCAGTTACGTGTTTCGAGCTTCAGTCCACACTCTATATTTACAGTAATTGTCCGTTTTGCGCAATTGCGAGAGTTAAACCTGCAGCATGGGTTAGCTAACGAGGCTGACTCTACTCAGAAAATAACACAACTTCACTTATTGGTACGTGTGTGGCTGTTTTCTTATATGTGTGCTGTCAGATTAAGCTAGCTAACGTCAGTTGACAGACCTCGTTTTGTTTTTCAGTTTTTGAGTCACGTCGGGACACGTTATTACACGCTCTTGACATTAACGTAATTCCAGGGAATTGATGCCCGTGGAGGTTTGATGTTTTGGACCGTAACTGTCACCGGCACCTCCCCCAGAAAACCATGCTATGATGGTGCTACGTCGGTTACTGAGAAAGCGCTGGGTGCTGGGAGTAGTCTTCGGACTGTCTCTCATCTACTTTCTCACCAGCACGCTCAAACAGGTACAGAAACTCCCACCACACTGAAGCACAAGATAATCTGTCTGACTAGTAGGGTGGCCAATCTTAGCAAATAATAGGAAGAGAAATAACCAGATGTACAGCCAGAAATAACCTGATGAGCATGTCTGTGTTTGTCTCAAACAAGAAATCACCTGACAAATCAAGGCTCCACCTCACAAAATCATATGAACCCAATATTGCCTCAGAGCAGCCATCCCTACTAACTTGTAATATTGCCTTCAATGGCTTAATATATGAGCTATTAAAGGGATAGCTACCTTCATTGTAATGATAGAGAAAACATCTATATCTCTATTTTTAAGGGTCTGTATTAAACTGACTGAAATGTTACTGACATTAAATGGCCAGGTAGATTAGCTGGTCTGATTTCTTGTTTTTGATCTGATAGATTCTGATTTTAGGGCGGCAACTAATGACCGTGGAACGTCTTTGGAGTTGGTGGAGACGAGTTAATAAAAAGTGGAAATAAACTCCGATGGGTTACCTTCCCCCTGCATTTTATGGTTTAACACAGTCATTGATTCTAGAGCCCGATATTGTCGACCACTTGGCCTATCACATATATGTCAGTATGGGCGTATATGTTGTCCAATATGAAAATACTTGTTTTTAGAAATAATAATGCAGACAAAAGATGCAGGGGATAATTTATAATCAGTAGAATCCAGGTGAAGTTTACTGTTTCAGTTCTCTGATGTCATTTTAGAAAATTAAGTCTTTTGTTAAACATCAAAATATCCTTCCTCTGCTACATATTTTTGTCAATATGTAAACACTGTCAATATATTAACAACATTAGTAGTCATCCTATATATTGATGTTGGAATTTAGTTGCTGATGAGATGAGATGAGATGAGATGTACCTTCATTGATCCACCGTAAAGGAAATTCAGTTTGATATTTTAATATCGGTGTCAGCATCTGCCCTGAAATTTAGTATTGGTCGGACATGAACCGTTTTGAAAAGTAACAGAAACTAGACAGATTAATCAATGATGAAAATATCTGTTAGGTACAACTCTTAAATCCCTACAATTATATGCTTTTTGCAATATGCCACTTTCATCATGCACATGCTCACCACAATCAGAAACAGATTTGGGCTTCAGTGTCTACAGGACACAAGAATACTTCAATATGTAGAGAGGAGAGGATGACCTGATCTAACTCCCAAGAGCCTCAGATGACATATTTCAGAAAAAAAGTTTTTTTTCTCTTTAAAATTGCGTCCACAATTTCTAATTTCTAGTCCAAAAATTGCATTGTTGTTTTTACATGAGTATTAATCTTCTTTGCTTTATTGGCTGAGCTCTAATTAAAATTAGAACTTTGAAAAATGTTTATTATATTTATTAGGCAATAAGCCAACAGCTGCTTTGTTAAGAGACTGTTTAACATGAGACATGTTCTCTCTAACAATTAAAATGGGGTCCAGCACATTATGTTTTAATTTTGATAATACAAATAATGATATCTGTATTTATGTATCACTTATCAGGACAAAGTGCTTGTGTTCCAAAGTATTTCTCATAGCAAGCAAAGAACACATAATGCATAACACTGAAACACTTAAAAACACAGCAATAAAAGAATGAAATCAATGACTCACATAAAAAAAAGAAAGATCTGAGCCTATGAACAGATTAAAAAACTAGAATAAGATGAAATCAGGGAAGGCAGTGTGAGAAAGTTAAGCTCAGATTTAAAAGAAGCCATGACTAATATTTGGGTGTCGTATCGGCACTATGTTTGAACTTTGCAGGAGGAGCGGACCATACGGGACCGCACGCTCTTAGAGGTTAGAGATTCAGACCATCGCATCCCCTGGAAAGTCCGTTTCAACCTGGGAAACAGCAGCCGACAAATTACTCAGTGCCGAAACTCCATCCAGGGCAAGACACTGCTCACAGACGAACTTGGTGAGTAATGCAGCCGTTACTCACCACCATACAGTGATGATAACACGGCAATGTTTGTGGGGCCTTTTAATCAGTGTTTATGCTTATCTGTGTTAATGTTTTACAGGTTATGTCTGCGAGAGAAAAGACCTGCTGGTTAACGGCTGCTGTAACGTGAATGCTCCCAGCAGCAGACAGTACATCTGCAAAAGCTGCCTCGCCAATGGCTGCTGTAGCATCTACGAGTATTGCGTGTCTTGTTGCCTCCAGCCTGATAAGGTAATCTATATTATCAAGGATGTTCAGGGACTTGGGTTGTTACTGTCATCAGAAAATGCTGCACACACAATGCATTTGTAATTCTACATTTAGACAGAAGATTTTAAAATGCAAGATGACAGATACTGTATGTCTCAAAGTTGAGTATTTATTTTACATCTTTGTGTACAGCAGTGACAATAAGAGATGAAAAAGAGCAGATTTAACAGATTACAATCTGCACTTTTGTGTTTTACACATGCTCAAATTCTACACTTTTTCAGCAACCTCTCCTTGAGCGATTCCTGAATCGCGCCGCTGAAGGTTTCCAGAACCTCTTCACTGCTGTGGAGGATCATTTTGAGCTGTGTCTGGCCAAGTGCAGGACCTCTTCGCAAGTATGTTATGAGATAAATAAAAGTGTGAACGATCGACACTGATAGACTGCAATCGTAACTTTCGAAACACAGGCAGAAACACTTTCAAACTGATCTGTTTGCTTGATTAGTCAAAACGGTTGTCTCACAGATACCCATCCACACCTCCTGCCTGTTTCTTGACAATTAATGTCGACATGTCACTCAGCTGTCAGTGCTAGACAGAGGATATGCAAAACTTTCTATAATGCATCACCATGACTCATTGCAGTCGTTTCAGCAAGAACTGGAGCTGACGCTTTTGGTCTGTTGTCTTTATGAGTATTATTATTTTAGATTTATGTCATACAGAGATTCTCCGGAGATTAGAAAGTGTTTTGACATTTATTCTGTACTTTCTTTGACCTTCGCCCTCTCCAATATCAGTTGCTTTGAAAACTCAGAAGTTGGACCTCAATAGCACAAATTAAAGTTCTATCCTAGCAAATAAATACTTGAATTTATAACCTTTTCTTCTTTTTTCCTCTGATGCAGAGTGTCCAACATGAAAACACCTACCGAAACCCTCAAGCAAAGTACTGCTACGGAGAGAGTCCTCCAGAGCTCCTTCCTGTATGAACCTCTCCAGGTTAGGATGTACAGGAATAAAACCAGTAAAGCGTCCTTATTTGGAAACCTGTCAGCTCTTGGAAAACAAGAAACTCTCTGCAAATGAACTGCTGTCTTGGTCAGTTTTGCATTAAACAGTGTCAAAGAAATGAAGACATCCAAGACCAACCTCAAAAATGGACAAATTCTCTATGTGATTTGATTATTTACACTTCATAAGTGCATAGAACGCTTCATACATTCATCCGTGATGATCATCAGGTCTACATAGCAGGCAGCTCATCCGTCAGAATCCACTTCAGACCAGTTCATTTCATAAAATCAGCTTCATTTTAAAAGAAGGTAACCGCTGTTTCATGTTCTGTTTAATATTTTAAAAACAGCCAAGAATGTGTCATTTTTTTTTCTGTGTATAGTGCATGCATATGAAACTGCTATTTAATAATAATAAAAGTGACTGTGAAGTGGATTGGGTTATAGCTTTTTATCAATGGTGACATTCGGAATTTCTTTAATAGCTGCTTTGATTTATCAATGGAGTATGTGTGTAGTTTACAGGCAGGCTGGATATTTTAAAGCTACCAAAGCCCAAAATATATTCATGTATTTTAAAGCTTGCCAAAGAAAATAATGTGCTAGACAAAAGGAAAAAGTAATGATCACAAATTTGCATTATTTTAATAGAAATCATGCAAAATAAGAAGGTATATTTAGCTGTTTTGTAAAGAAGACAGTTTCATGTAGATTTTCTATGGCAGTCTCAAATGCGCAGGGAACTGTGTAGAATCACTAGAAACCGACCATGTTGTCAAAACTACGTAAAAGCTCAGAAGCTCGTTCTGACCCACAAAAAACAATTTGGAACTTCTATTGAATATTAATTGATCACTTAATTTAAGGAGGACGAGGCCCACATTAATCTTTGTTTCAGTGTTGTTCTCTCGCATTGCTTTGACGGGAGTTTTGACAGACGTATCTGCCTCACCGTGCACGGGTCCATCTGTCCACAGATTTCACCGTGGAGCGCAGTGATTGGAGTCCAACCCGGTGGCTATTTGGAGGTGATTCTTATCAGCCCCTCTCTCTACCTCAGGCAACGTAGCCCCGCTCACAGGGGATAGATGGTCGGAGCAAAACAATTAATCATTATGAAGGCTGAGAAAACAAACTGCCGTAATTAAGAAATGTATTAGGGCCCCTTTTCATTTGCCTCCTTGGCGAGTTGATTAATGACTGTCACGTGGGAACGATGTCATTTGCTGTACAGTATCAAGTTTATTTGAACAAAGCCATTTTCTGATACAGCTTTTAGACAAATAGTTGAACTTTTTTTGGGAAATACAAGTGCGGTCATGCCAAGAGTTTAATAAGAAGATTGATGGCACTTTCATGTCTGTGAGATATACAGTGTGTGCACCTAGCAGCTGGTCCGTTTAGCTTAGCATAAAGACTGGAAATGGAGAACAGCTAGCCTAAGAATTCTTTTTTCTTTTTTTTTTAAATTTAGGCTAAGGGTTAGGTGAAACAATAAAAAAACAAAAAAAAACAAGATGTAACATGTTAATAAGTTAGAGGTCCCAGTAGGTTACTTTGTTGCAGTCAGCTTAGCTATGCAAGGCTAGTTATTTCCAGTCTTTATGCTAGGTCGAGCTAACCAGCTGCTATCGACAGGCGCACATTAACCGGACACATGAAAGTGACATTTATATTCTCACCGAACTCTCGGCAGGAAAGTGAATACTTGATTTTAATTTATTGAACACCACATAACAGAGAATATTAACACAGACATGTAAATGATAGCAGAATATGGAAGGGAGGCCATAAGCCTCAGAGGCTTGTCATCAGGTCATGGCCTGTTATGATAAAAATCAAATAAAAACTACTGATTACAATTTGAATGCAAACATGAAGCTTTATGAAATAAAAGTCATTGTCCTATAACATAATATGTCACACTGAAAAGGAAAATAGGCTGATATGGGAAAAAAATACTGATAAATGATAAGAAAAGTGACATAAATAAGTAAAATCAAATAATAACAAAGACAAAGCCTTAATTAGAGAATAATCATAATAATAATCAATAATAAGACATTTCAACAGTTATTTTAAACATTTTCACATTCTTTTATGATACGGGTCCTACATATTGTACTAAAAAATTGATAGATCAGCCTGGCCTGTTTCCCAAAAAGTCATTGTATTTCTGTAAATGGTTGAAAAATAAAAAAATGCAAAAATTGTGACTTAACCAACTATTTTATGAGCTATACTCAAGGCTACACCAGTACTAATTTTGTTAAACCTGATCACTTCCTACAGGGTATGAAAATTGAGGCGCAGTTTTTAAATGCACTTAAAAACATAACACTGTTTAAATGCGCTACGGGCCACATTTCAAATAACAATACTGAAAAAGCTTGTTACCATTAAAGAAGAGCTGCCATAATCTGTAACCTTGTCTGCCTCACAAACTGAGATCTGCTCGTGTAAAAAAAAAAAACTTTACAAGAGGTATCCACTCCCCTCAAAGTAGCTCTGATGGTTTGCCTCATTAACTACATGTTTCACCTTGTTTTTCCCTATGACCTTTGAAATCTGGACTGGCAGCTTAGACTCCAGCCAGTGCAGATAGTCCCTGGCCATCTTCAACAGCGTGTGACTCCACTGTTTCCTGTCAAACGCAGGCTTGGGCATTTTAGGCGGGGGTGGCGTCGGGGAGCATTCCCCTTCGAGGATTTCTTTCAAACACACTGCAAGCATTTTGACCCTGGAGATGGTTTCCGTGAGCTTCGCGTGAAGTGAAACGTCTAAGGGGTTCAAGTTATTCTTTTGGTCGTCCAGAACTTTCTGCAGGCCTTGGACCATGAAGAGGATGCTGCACTGAACTTTTGACCCGTTCAAAGAAGAGTTCTGATTCACCTCCAGCTCAGGGAATCCCGGGAGCCAAGTGCCGAGGTTCTTCCCATTGGCTTCGTCCTGGAAGAGAAGATCAGCACTAAATTATAAGGTCCACTTTTTAAGAAAGATGATTTTTGAGACTTTTCAACTTTAAAGAAGCTATCAACTTTCACACAAAGTAAGCCTTTAATTGGAGCATCTCTTCAGCTCATCACATGACATATCCAACATAACTGTTATTTTTTATTGTACTTTTACTTAATTTACTCACAATTACCACATTTATCTTTGCAGCTATAGTTACTAGTTACTTTTCAAATTAAAATATTTTGCTAAATCCCAGCCTTAGAGATCACGAAGAGATGCATTTTTACAAATTGAAACTTTTTGAGAGTTTGATCTAAAGCAATGTTTCACTATGACATCTAAAGTCTAAAACATACAGTGGGTAAAATTTGATTCACCTCAAATGAATACAACAGTAAACTGCTGCGTACACTGCAATGACTCAATTTAACTGTAATCATTGGACTGCTAAACCTATTTTAGGACTGAAATGTGTCACTACAACTACTAATATTTATGTTCTTAAGTAAAAAAAAAAAAAAAAGAAAAGTCCATTGTGATGCTGCAACTTTTGCTTGTTTTCCAAAATCGCTCTAAATGTCCCTTCCAATGCTGCCTGCACGAAACAGACAATCTCTTCATGTTTATCACTTCTGTTGCTGAAACTGAAGGCAGAACAAACTAGAGGCAGAAACACAGTGTGATGACGACAAAGACTACTCTTCCCTCGGATATGCTTCAAAGACACACAGGATTGTGTTACTTACAAAGCTTGTCAGGCTCCCGATGACTAGGCTCTCGGTGAGGGCTGTCAGCTTTCTCGCCCTGCATGAAACTCCAGCAGGATGTTTCTTCGGTGCATGTCTTGCATCCAAGCTCTGCATCAGAATCATCATGCAGGCACACAGCACTTTAAGAAAACCTGCAAATGCACATCACGCACATTAAAAAAAGTTTGTGTGAAACACCGATGAAGGAATGAATGAGGAAAAAGTGGGTGACATGGCATACGGTACCTGCTCTGTATTTCATTCTGACTCTGCTCAACTTTTCAAATATGACAAGGACTTGATTCCTAAACTTATGCACACCCAATCGCCAAAGATCATTTTTATATTTGCTCAGCTCTGAAAAGAGGCGTGTGAAAGATGCGCTGGAGATAAACATCCACTATCTCTAACTTGGCCATATCCTTTGATGAGAAAAGTAAAATTGGCAAACCGATCAAGATAGGGTTTATTTGACAGGTCAACACCTTACGCAGTACTTTTTGTCACTTCCACTGAAGGAAACGCTGACTGAAGATAAAGAACTATGTGTGTAACAGAACTCTTGTGAAAGATTTATTCATTTCCAGTGCAGAGACGTTCATAAAAAGAAAAACCTTGGGTCCAGTTTTTGCTCTGGGGAAGTGATTTGGTGTGTACACAGAGAAAAACAGAGATCATTTTATTGCTGGGTTTTATTTACCTCGCACAATCTGCACACAACAGTGAACCTGTAGTTTGTAGATGCGAAGATCAACAGCTATTCCATCTTTACATCCGTTCAGATTAAACACTTTTCTCAGACAAACAGCCGTCTTTGTTGCACGTCAGTTGCTCATAGCACACGTTGTGACGGCATGTTTTTGCGCGATGATTGATTCATTCCTCCTCTGATCCCCCTCACACATTACTTCCTCTGCGCAGAAGTGACGCCAACCACAGACCCTACAATATCCTTTCATGTCGACCTGGTTCAGTTCTGTTTAACCCTCCGACTGCGTCTTCTACACGGCTGGTTCGATATGATATAGTCTGACAGTAAGTTGTCCGATCCTTAGTGTGAAAGTGGAATGAAACATGTTTTGTTTTATTTTTCACAAATGGTAAAAACAAGCTGATACAGAATATTACATCATCTGAGGGGCTTTATTAGATTTAGCTAGAATAAGTTGTTAGAAATATCACAATATCACAAACTTAACAGCACAGGCGGAGGTTGTGGCTGCAGTTACTTATATTTACTGTGATATACCCTGATACTCGGGAAGCTCTCTTGGATGCCTTTATGTGAAATAAAAAATTAAAACATGGCCTCTACAAACCCCTGGAAAAAACATAAGGGTGCTCTTCTAGAAAATGAGAGGATGCAGCGCCATATAGGCGGCCCTAAATGCCAGAAAGAGGTTTAGTAAGAAAACTGCTTCTCCATGAATGCATCATGTCACTTTTTCGTGCCCCTGCCCCTCAGACACATTAATCGAAAAGGCAGGAGTCAGGGCAGCATCATTTTATTTTACAATAACTTGAACATGAACAAAGCAGAGATAAATAACAAAATGAACACTGCGCTTTTCAAAGATGATATAAATAAATAAATACATAAATACAAATAAAAAACTGAAGAAAGGACAAACAGAACAGCCGTACATCCTCCCATTACTGACGACGCAGCCTCGCCTCACTGGAACGTACCACCTGCTCAGGTGAGCCTTTTCTGAACTTAACACACAAAATAATAAATAAAACATTCATTTAAGATTTTTCTGGTGCACCAGCTTTATCAAAGTATCATTTCCTGCACAATGGTCACACCTTTCCCTCCAAAATGTGTCAGTGCTCAATAGCACTCAAATAAATAACATGACACACACAAACTGTTAACGTTGGTTAAAAGGATGGGAGGCTTCACATAAGATTGTTATGTAGCCCCCTCTTCTCATATAGTACTTTACTGTACTTGCTTTTATTCCTTCCTGCCATGAATACTGAAGATAAGTGCTACATTGTATAACTAAAGTGCTATTGTCCAAAAAGGTAAATAATAAATAATAAGAATATTTAGATTAGCATTGTTTTTTAAAAAAAGCTTTTTTTTTTAAGAAAATAGATACACATTCAATACGCGATTATAATTTCAGCTACATCTCAGTCGGCTGCCCATATATTTAATTCACATTAATTCACTTCCAAAACAAATAAATATTAATAAATTACAATACGTGTAAGTATACAGATTAAAATATGCCCATGGGATCAGAAAGGATTGACTGCCTGTGCTCTCATGGGCGGCCTCCATGGTGCACCTTACAGACCTCCTCTGCTCTCAGTGCTCTAGACTGCAGCACTTCAGTAGCCCACTCCTTCACTCTGACAATGACACTCAATCCATATAACTTTTTTGTGAAGTCGTCACCGTGGGACAGCTTTGGTGGGGCTGGCTTTTTCGGCAGAGGGATTTTCGGGTCAGTGATACTGAATACGATCTTCAGTCTGTCTGAAAGGGTGCTGAGTCTGCGCTGGACCCTCGCCAGGAGGTCATCAACAGTTTCGTCTTTGAGAGAATGTTCCCCCTGATATTCTTTCACCTTTGACATGTGCATTTTAAAAAGCTCATCCTTGATGTAGATGTCCTGCAGCTTCTCAGCGATGGTGTCACCAGATATCGTGGAATCAGGGACATCATCCCGAACTGTCGGATTAATGGCATGAAATTTTGCCTGTAAGAGATAAGTGAATTCCTCATAAGTCTGGAGTGAACCTTGTAAAGGGAGAGAAAATCAGCTGGCAGTTCAGACTGACAATACTGACCAAAAAAATTTAAATATAGAATATCGATGGAACTCAATACAGCATCTCTCTGCGTGAAGTACTTTTAAATTGTAAGTGGCAGAGTCTGCCATTTCCATGCTGGATTAAAAAAGCCTTTGCATGAAATCCACACATTATTATTATTTTCTTACTTAATGAAGACCACAACTCGCTTTAAGACCAACATGCCCAGAAGCACAAACTTGCAAATACACATGCACTGTGCTGTGCGCCGCTCTGCGCCAGATGTAAGATTGAGCCCTATGTGTTAATAACAATAAAACATCAATACAGGTCCCATATTTTAGAGAACGGGACCTCCATGTCGACGTCTTTTTTTGTTTATAAAGCATATCTAAACACTACGAATGCTGTGAAAATATCAAAATCCACAGAGAAATGTCCTAATTCAGAAACTGTGCCTTAAATGAGCTGTTACAGCTTGATGCAATGCTCCCAGCACAGTCATGGTTGCAAAAAACACTGCCACGGTTGATGCAGAAACATGGTGGGTGGTACCTGCTCTGGCCAGTGAGAGCTGACCAATCAGGAACTAAAACTAAAACATTCATGTAGGCCAAAATTCTACCGCGATGTTCTGTCGGGAGGTGCGGTGACCAGAACCAGCGGTGGGTAAAGAAAAGTTTAAATGATACATGTCATTTTTTTTAAACTAAGGATGCTGGTGCATCTCCTTCTGTCACTGTGTGAAATGGGCGTTTGATATCATCTCACATAGAGTGCAGGCCCCTGAATCGAATTGAACGGAAACTGCAAACGCAACACTTTTACTTTGTAAAAACAGCCAGTAACCAGAGATCTGCGCAAGAACACGGCAAATATTAGGAACAGGAAACCATCCGCTCGCAATGTGGTAAACCGACCAGAAGCACACTCTACCCAACCCTGCGGAATAAACTTCATAGGCCGCTTTCCATTTAACCTCACATTAGGAAGTGGCCCTTACGCCCATATTTCTGACGAAGCAGCTGCTTAAGGAGTGTTTCCTGTCGTATCAAACTGCATTTTTTTCTCAGTGCAAGGATCACTTAAGGATTAAGGATCACTCTTTAGTGCAGCTTTAAACTGACTGTCTCTGGGTGTAGATGTGAGGGCAAACCTCTTTGCATCTGTAAAAAGGGATGTCCACATTTTGCCGATTCAGCAGTGCATTCAACCTGCTACAAGGCTATACTTGGCGGAAATCTGCCAATCTTGTCCTCGGAGGCCTGAGTGTCGTGGACGGTTACAACAAGTGATGCAACAGATTGTACAGGAAATACTGTGTGTCATACTTAGCAGTACTTACATATTCATCCTGCAGGTTTTTTGCTTCATATTCCAATAACTTTGTAAGATTCACGGTCTTTCTTACAGCATCATCACAGCTGGATGTCGTTGTGATCGGAAAAGAAAACCCCGGCCTCCACTGGACTCCCAGGAGCATCAGGACGAGTGCTAAGGAAAGAACAAATCATTTTTGTTCCTCAAGGTAGTTTCTTTTTATGGGCGAGTTAGGAAGCAGATAAAAGTTCACTTTAAGCCAAAAATTGAATCGAGAACTGATTCTTGCCATTAATTAGGTAAAAACAGGAAAGGGCATCATCACTTCAACGAATTCAACAGAATTCTGCTTGTACAGATCTATTTGATAATGCCTCCAATAGCTCCATGTTGTGGGTATTGCTTGTTTGGTTTCAGTAAATCCCTTCACGTCGCTGCGAGTATTGCCTGCTTTTTAGGATGGAGCTTCCGCTTAAGCGCTAGTTCAGTCCCAGTTAATTCCTAGTGTAAAACGTACGCTGGATGAATTACAAGAACACATAAAATATGTAGATATAATCAGTCCCAAATACTTAACACGCGTATGTCTGAACAAGACTGTCCCATAATGCAAACAAAAACCAAATCTTATTATGTCATTATTTAAAGCACATATACATATTCAACTGCTCTATAAAACATTATAAAGATATTTACCATAGTAGCCCAGAGGTCCACCAAGTCTACAAGTCATAGCGACAGAAGTTGTGATTTGCTTAATGCGCTGCAATTCTTGATAGAGAAATCACTTAGAAGCAGCCAGGTGTGACTTCTTTTCACGGGTCAATGGTTTATATACACACACACTGTCTGACTACACACACCCACCCACCCACCCCCGCTGACAGCTCACACGCTATTAGGAATGACAAAATTCCATGATGACACTCATTTGTGACAGCGTGTCGCTTGCCTCAGCCTCAGAGGTGTGGCATCACCGCTTCATGCGCTCCTCAGATAACATCTTGAAGGCGTCCCCAATACTTACTAAGCTTCAATACATACATTATTAATATATTAACATCCAATGTGGTGGTCATGAGGTGATTAATGATGATGCATGGAGAAAAAAAAAAGTTTTCGTTTTTTTCTTCTTTTTTTTCTTGTGAACGTTCCATTCATTTAGGCCCTTAAAGAGTAATTCAAAAAGATCTGAAAAAGGAAAAATCGCTCATAGGTCAATAAAAATAGGTGCATATATGATTAAAACACCAAGGGGTCATAATTAGATATTGCTTTGCCTGACGCTCTGAGCGAGTCAAAAAACTATCAAGGTCTCAAGGTGTTGTTGAACTAATTGTTCGCATGTATCAGGCAAATTGATCTTGAATATCTTTTTCAAGCCATCAGTTACACACCCATGTCAGCTACACTACTTTTTCCCCTCTTTCCGAAAACATGATTGTAGCAATTTCCACTCGTTGGTGGAATCTAAGATTCAAAATCCAAACCTAGGGTATCACTTTGAAGTGGGAGCCATGCAGAGTTCTTCAGTTTCTTTCCAACACCTTCTGAGATGGTGGCAAGTATGAATCCATCCTCCAAAGTTCAGCTTAAAAATGTCTTTGGTTTATCCTCCTGGTATGATCTTTCATTATAAGCTGCTTTCAGTCTATGTCCATGTGCACTTTAAACACGTTTAATTGTATTTTATCTCCAAATGTTGGCCAAGCAGCTCCTCTAACAAGCGGATGCTGTCTCATGGCACTAATGAGTCTAAATGCACCCTTGCACACTGTTTATTACTAATGAATCATGAACACTGGATCAAACCTGCAGCTAAAAAATTAGTATTTTTTTTCTCACTAATTCCTGTTAAAACCACAAATAACAGCCTAGCTTTGAATATCTATGACTCATATGCTCTAAGTCATATTAAATGGGAAATGTTTTTGTGCCGTGAGCCGTCACTCATGCTGATGAATTTAACTTGCGCCAAGAAGTCAACAGAGAGTACCTATTTTCAGTGGTCTTTATTGAATGAAGCAGCACAAAAAATTACAAATGTTTACAGAATATTTTTTTTACTTCAAATTTTACAAAATGTAGTTGTACCAAAGAAAACATCTAAGTGACATTACCTAAAGTAAAAGTTTATTGTGCAAATAACAACAAAGTAAGACATAGTGTTATTGACCTTGCGTAATACTATGGTTAAGAAATAATGACCTCTTAAAAAAAACA
>CAEMYA010000092.1:6776123-6814624 GCA_903131615.1 Diplodus sargus
TCACTGAAATATGAGACAAACTGTGACCTCTCCATCATCCCATATGCACATGTTCTTGCACATGTTCTAGTGACGTGGCTTCGCTCTACAGGCGGGAAACATTTTCTGTTATTGTAGCTATTAAATACAGAGCTTTCTAAATGACTTTCATCTTTTTTCTTTATTAAAACTTTGATCATGCAAATTTGTGCAAGAAAAGTATGGATTATAAGAAGACGGTTGAATAGAATATATATAGATATCATGATATGAGACAACACGAATAACATCAGCTTGGGGTTCAGTATGCCCCAGGACACTTTCACATGCAGACCATAGGAATCGAACCTTCCGATAACAAGTCGCTGGCTCTACCCCTGAGCCACAGCCGCCGCCCCCACAAACTGTCTCAGATTTTGGATATCGTTATATTGTGATACAGTGTGTTTTCTTTTCCTGGTTTTTAAGACTGCATTACAGTAAATTGATGCCATTTTCTGAACTTACTAAGCTAATGTACTTACTCATTTAGCCAATATATTCCCAACACTGATGATTAATGATCAAAAATGTCATTGGGTTACCTTTTTGTCAAAGTTCTAGTACTAATCCCTACAATATTGTTGCATAATCATATTGATTTTGAGCATATTTGGCTGAAAATATTGTGCTTTTCTATCGCCCAGTCCTTATATTTATTCAGGGATTTGAAGAAGATTTTAAAATATCGAGGTATATTTTATATATCACCTAAAAATATTACTTTAACGGCACACCACCTTGCAAACAATGGACTTTCAGCTTTCAACGTTCTTGCCGTGTTTTGACAGTTTTGATTTTTGTTTTTGGATTACACAAACTTTTCTCTATAGTGTTGAAGATTTGAACTATGTCTGTCAAAGTGTCAAATGACTTTCCAATCTAGTACAAAGCTAAGGCATTGCAGAAATGATCCCCCTCATTGCATTTATTTACAAGTGTTTTCTCCGAAGTGGATGAGTGGCAGATACTGTGATGTCACAACTAGTTCAGCCTAATAATAACTAATTCCATTGATAAAAACTGAACTGTGGTTAACACTAATTCCACCTCATGTTTACAAGGTTCCGGTAAGTATAGAGTTTCATGTCAGTGACAAAGACTGATGACTTCCTCTTACTAAGACACCCTATGGCTAAGCTCAGTGACATGCTAGGTTGTGTAATACAGCTATAAACATGGCTTTAACATTCTTTCTGAAAACATTCTGAAAAACCAGTGAATACACACGGAATACCCAAAGATTCGACACCATCATGAGGCGCACCCTTTATTCACCTTTGACTGATTAAAGAGCCTGACTATCGAAGACCAGACGCTCGTGTGAATACTCTGCATAGTGATGCAAAAAGGTTGGAGCAGAAGAGCAGAGAGATACAGGATTTCCACTAATGCAGTAATAGAAGACACATAATGTAATTCATCACTGGTGCACCAAGATTTTATAATCGACTCTGTTTCACCTAAATTGAAGAAAAGTCTTCACACTGACCCACAAATGTACAGAAACCGCAAAACAGTAACCGCAACACAGTCGTACACAGTCTTATCATTAATAAAAGAAACATCGGCCTTCTCCACTGTTAATTGACAGTGGAAGGATGATTATAAATAATGCATACATCTCTCTCTCTCATTGATGTGGGAGGGAATTTCAGCTTTGCTGATTGACTCGCTGTCTGATTTTCTGTGATAAGTTTCTGGGTAACGGTCCAGATAAACTTTTTCTTGGTAAGTTTTAGATAAATCGACGTCTAAATGTAGATAATTCAGTTCGCAGGAGACGCTGACTAAGGTGGCAGACAGACGCGGCCAACGCAGCCGCTGTGTAGTAAAAGGGAAAACGAAAGCAATATTGAGGTAGCCATGCAGTAACTGCATGGAGTTTCAGCATCAAATGTAAATTAACACACACCACAAGTACATATTAAGAGTTAGTTAAAGTGTGTATTGCTGAAAAAAGATTTCAACATTATGCTATGCATTAAAAACTCTCAAACTCTTAACATTGTGGACAAACGTATGTCTTTCTGTACTTGTTCGGTCAAGTTCAGACTCCAGACAGGCAGAAAGAGGCAAAATGACGTAGGTAGATAAAAGCTTTTTATTTTTTAACGGTTGATGGAAAAAAATTCAGATCCAAAAAGACAATTTTTCAAACTTGGATCATTAGAAAAAGACCCTCAAACTAATTTGGAATCACCTGCCTTAAGCATTCCTCTTGATACAACCTCACAGGAATGCTATTCAATGTGACGGATGCTCGTTCTTTATCTGTCTACATCTCCCACATTTAGAAACACCGACCAAACCTGAAATCCTCAAATATCTGAGCTAAAAGTAATCATTACTTGAGTCACAAATGTATGCAGTTTTTGATTTTGGCTTCTATGACAGGTGGAGTCCTAACTAATGACGTGAACATGCTGGACTCACCAGAGCGTGGTCGAAGCTGAAGGTGCTTATGTAATAGGCAGAGATATCGCTGTCAGCCAGGGGCTGAGAAATCTGGGCAACTATACCACACTCATCTGAAGGAACACGGAGAGAGTGAAGCAGAAAGACAATTGAATTAGTGTCACAAACATGATTTCTGACTGGAATACATTGTTAATGGTTTTGTGTAGTTTTTTGTTGGCTATTTGTTGTTTGTGCTGTCGTTGTTGTTTTACATACTGTGTGTCTTGTATTAATCTCTTTTCCATATGTGACATGTGAGTGTATGTTTGAGACCCCCTTGAAAGCAATATAATACATCTATAATACAAGGAGTTTGTCCGGAGAAAAAATGTTATTAAGTCAGATTTAAGATCTTTAATTACATACAAAATTCACTAGATGATAATAATTTTTTGAACTTTTTTTTACAATTGTTACCACTTCAAGTCTCTTATGTTATTTTAATAATTCTGTGGACAAAATTTACTACAAATTCCAAGTAGGAAAAAAGGGTCATCGAAAAACAGACAAAAAGACAACATACCTCACAGTGGCCACATTCACATGTGTTTAACAAAAACTACCCAATCCCTCACATATCAACGCAACAAACAAAATAATAAATAATTTATTAGTCACAGGATGTACGTGCACACACACACTCACACACACATTTAAAATCAGATTTTCAACATTAGCACTGCCCACAATTACTATTACAGCGGTGTATTTTTCCAAGACACACTGACAAATTCATACATCATATACCATGTGAGTCACATAAAACAGTGATAAAAACTAGCCATTTTAATCCCCTATTGAAAATAACTATGTTTTTTGCATTAAAATGTATCAAAATGTTAAAGATATTGTTACTGTAGAGTCATGGCAGTGCCAATTAGTTTAGCCCAATCCCAGCGTCTCCCCTTGGGCCTTAAGCCCTGAGCCCTTTGGGACGAAGATGACATCACTCAGAAAGTCTTTAAGTGAGAGAGTCTGCAAGGGGCGAAAATGGTATAACAGGAACAGGACAGTGCTTTGTGGTGTTAACCTTGGAGGTTCTGGATTTTTTAATATTATTTTCAAATATATAGCCTTATAATAAAAACAAAAACAGGGAAACAACATAAACACAAATAGAAACAAAACCATAATAAGTTCCATAATGTTTCAAAAGTGTATTACTTTTTTTTTGTTGTGAGTTTTGTTGTTAGAAATTTAAAATAGAAAATTAGGTCTTGGAGAAAATGTCAGATGTTGTGTTTTGAATGTTTCCATCTGTGAATTAAAAAAATGTTTTTGGTTGTCCCCTGGTAACCCACGGTAACCCTGTGTTAGCTGGTAAGATGTGATAAGTTGCCGGGAATGCACCACAAAGTCTGTGAGTCTGTGAGAGTGCATATTGGGATTGGGCCTGAGATATTTCTATAGGCATTGATAGACCATGGATAGGACATGATTATTTTGCTAAATTAATATTTTTTGTATGATATATCAAAAAGGGAGTTGCCTTACCAAAGCCCAGCGGTTGTCCCCCTATACGAACCATTCTCCACAGCTCCCCAGAGGAACTGGTGAAGAGAAGATCGGCGGGAAACCTAGAGCAAAAAGATCAGGCATGTATTTTGTATTCCACGTATTCAAAGCCGTTGCAAAGATGGACGGGGGAAACCCCTCCTCTAGCAAACGCCAGATAAATGCTCGCAAATACTGATACTGCAACATCACATCTCCTATAAAACAATGAAAAAACAGGGCATTAACGTGAAGTGGAGTAAATTAAGAACTGCATTAAAAAGTGTCAACATAGAACTTTTATGTTTCAGAAATGATCAGAACTGGGGAGAGCTGTACTTGACAAGTGTTTTACTACCTTTATTAACCCCGAAGCAACGTTCACTTCATTTGCTGACAGTGTACAGATCATGACACTAAAACAGCTGGATGCAAAGGTGGAGTTGCCTTACTGTCTCTGAGCCTCAGTGTCCATCACCAGTGAGATGTAGCCATCAATGAGGGAGAAGGAGAAGAATTTGATACAGTCCAAGTCCTGGCTGGGAGACGACTGTGCGTCCTCTTTAGGACTAGAGAGGAGGAGAAACACTCGATGAGACAAAAACTATTATTCATTTATTTTTTTTATATGAAATGCTTTTGATTCTAAAACTTTAAAAAAAAAAAAACGAAAGCATTGTATGAAATTGTGCCCGCACGATAATCCTCTGTATTTACAATATCTCACTTATCAAATGCTTAATGTGTCTCATTTCAAAGTTTGCAGAAATCATATCAGTGCTCATTGGACTGATGCGAAATAATTACGCATCCTAACTGCCATGTTTAATGTCAAAGTTGCAAGAACCATTAACCTATAAGCTGCTGTCCAGTTTGCATCATGTGCTGCCACCTTGTGTTGTTAAGTGGAATTGCAGTGGTGTCTGCAAGCGGTGTCTCACCTGTTGGAGTAAAAGAGGACGTCGATGAGCGTGGTGGCGATGGACGGCAGTGTGTCCGGGTCCAGAGACATGACACAGAATTGATTCTGTGGGATCAGCACCGGGTGGACTGTGGGCTGGATGGCTGGAAGAGCATGGACAGTGTTAGTTTGTAGTGTGCGCGTTTTGTAATACCACATCTTTCTTAAATTTCATTTCAAATTAAAAATCTTACTTCTATTTTAAAATATCTAGCTATCTCCTGACATTTTAACTACTGTGCCTACAGTTCGTCAGGACAATCTGCATTCTACAAAACAAAACAAAAGATTGTGAGAGGGTTGACACATTTTTTTATGCATGTTCTACCCTCACTGCACAGCATGTCCTGTAATGTATGGTCCTTCCTGTAAAGGGAAGAGTAATTCAATGCAGTTCCTTTATGTTCTACCAGGCCTGTTTGCATTGTTTCATTATATAATGTCATACACTGGGATGTTTGTTCAAGTCAAACATGGCTTTGTTTAGCACAAACTCACACGCACTCTAGTTTCTGCAACTTAAAAGCAACGCTTTCTAACTTTCAAATGATTCTGGCAAAAAGATAGTCGATTTCTAAATCCCATTCCCAAATACTGACACGAGGCGTTCAAACCGAGCCGTTTACCCAAGCGCTGTTTTTCGACAACCTGGAAATGAGACTCAGTCCTGTGATGAGCTGGTGGATGGATGGATGGATGGAGGGATGGAGGGATGGAGGAATGGAGGGAATGAGACTCAACGATCAACAATCTCTCTCCAGAAATAACATATATATATTTATTCCTTCGGTTGACCCATTAGCAATTCAACCTTGATGATCAGACATTATGAGCAACAACCTCTTAGTGTCTATTTTATAAAATGTACATGCTTTATATGTAGAATTAGATTTCTAAAAGGAAAGGACGAGCTTACCTGATGCCTATTTAAATGTTTAAATCGGCTTATGCACAGTTCTTTGTTTGTAAAGTGGTTTATTAAACAGCTTTCATTTCTGGTGTCGATGTGAAAAATATTACAGTGCCGTCTTACGGAGGCAACAACAGTTGTGCATTTAATACCAACCATGAAATATACAGCATGTTCGTGTTTGAACCATAAAAGTACAAATATAACTTACTTTAGTTCAATTATAGACGTGCAGAGTTACACAAATGTTATTCTGACCTCAGTGGGGAGAGTGCCAGACTGACTTCTACTGAAAAGTGACTCACACTCTCTCTCCGTCATGACATCAACACCTAAAACTGTTTTACGGTGTAGTGCACAGAGATTGCATCGTCTATGTGTGACAAGTTTCTCAAAACTTGTCTTCTAACAAGCTGTTTGCACACTCTTACTTACGTAGTTTTTATCATTAGTAATTCCTAACATCTCTAACTGAGTTACTCCTTCAGTCCCAGAGAAAAAGCAATGATGTATCGTTCGCTCACATGTCCCTTCAGTGATCCGTGACCATGCTTTGAGATCACCTCATATGTATTTGAAGTCTTTACACTGTGCACAAAGAACCTGAGGGTGGTGCTAGAGGATCTGAAGCCAGTCCTCTGAGATGAGCTCAATTCATACATTTATTTATATACTAGACAGGACCGTGACCTTTACCTTCTTTGCCGTTCTTCTGGAGGCCGTTGGATACATCCAGACAATGCATGGGGAAAGACTCTCCTCCCACCTCCTTGTACATATTGAACTCCTCCTCCAGAGTGCTGATGACTACAGACAGGTCTTTCTCTTTCACCTACACAACACAGATTTGAAAGAGAAATATTGATGGTTTTAGAGCTAACTCGTCGTTTGACTACAGACTACAAGGAGTTCATTTGCAGGATATCTGTGTATTTGGTGTCATTTCAGAGCACAGCACTGACTCACTTTGAGGGGATACTCAAGCTCACCCAGCGTGTCGACCATTAATATACTTGCTGACTAAACGTCTGTCAAGGTGTTATCTATTTTTGCCCACTTAACACTTTCGCATGTAATACATCAACTAACTTTCCAGTGCGCTCAGCTCTGTCGGGAGTCAGTTCTTTCTTGACTGCAAAAAACTGGTGAGTGGACAAAAAGCAGACACCGTGGCTCCTTTTGTCTGGCAGAGCTCAGTGGGGGGGGAAGGCTGCACTGCGAGATAAGAGGTGAGGACTTCTTACACATTGAGAGAGTTTGAAAAATTGCCCCAAGCGTCTCTGAATGAAACAGCCAACAGCCTAGAGAGCCTCTTTCTCTATGCGGACTAAAGTGGAGCAAAAATACCAAAAAAAGACTAAACTAGATAGAACTCACCAGGATAAAATCGGTCTGATAAGTGGACAGCATGAAGACGGAGACATGCTGCTGGGCCAGAGGGGCGATGACCGACTTGGCGATCTTGGTCACGCCGACTGCCTGAGAGCTGCTGGAGGCGTTGCCATTGGAGACCACATTGAGCGGCAGCCAGATGGAGCCCTCTACCTTGAGATGCTCTGAAGGCTGGAGCTCTGAGTGGGGTCAAGAATCAGTGAGTGAGTGGGCATACGAACACAGCATGACTTTATGATAGATTACTAGATAGATTACTATAATACCCTATCTAGGTAACTTTCAACAGCATTTCAGTGACTTCATTCCACTGTGCAGCATGTCCGAAAGACACGTTTAAAAAGGTGCAATATGTTAAATTTAGCCACCTGTCGAATTCATACTCAAAACAAATAGAGGGCAGCATATTAGTAGATTAAATGCCATTTCCTGCTATACGTAGCTGCTGTAAACAGGACAGGTCCAGCTGGTTAGTGTGCAAACGTTTGTAAATATCTCTGCAACACAGGAACTTTTACTTCTTCTAATTCTATTGATAATTTAAGTACACTTTTGAATACGTTCAAATAAAATCCCACATATTGCACCTTTAAAATACAGTCATTTTGATGCAGCTGATGCTGTTTAAAGGGGCATTCCGCTCCATATTTGTGTGTTTGACTTCAGATCCGACCTGTCAAATATTTGAGAGAACACGTGCATCATAAACTGGGGCTGTGCAGTTTAAAACAGGAGAGCATTTGTAATACTGGAGAGGGTTGATGAAACAGCGACCGAGTTGCTCAGTGAGAAATGTAGGATGCAGTATTTTTGGAACTTGACCCATAGGAGGGACTAAAAATGTCTCGGCCTTTGTGCCGCCCTTTTTGACAATTATTTTTTCAATCGGTCTCTTGCAGGTCCCCAAATCTTGCAATTCAAAATGACTTAACCTGAGGTTACCAGGCAGATTAACATCATCTACTTTACTTTACAAAAAAAGAACTGGTTTTAACATGCTTTGGAACACAAACCACAACAATAAGGGTGTAACTGCAACACACATGAAACAAATTCCAATACCAAATACAAGTTCCCCGGAGGTAAGGCTCATGCTGCAGGTGCAAAACCTCCCCAAATTGTGTGATTCACACAGTGTTGAGTACTTCTGAAACGGGTAAACTGGTGAACATCATAGCTTGAAAGGAGCCAAACCAGCGGCACCAGGAATACAGTTTCATGCACATTTAAAAAAAAAACACAAAAAAACCCACTGAAAACTATTCTAAACCACACCAGAGAAGAGGAACAGCAGTTGAATCTAAAGTAATGACAATAGTCATTTGGTAAGTTTTCAACGCCTGCACATCATCACAAATTTGTCACCGCTCATGCATCTTTATGTTCGTGAACGTGTGAACTCTGTGGCAGCTTTAAGTAACAACTTCCGCTTGTTTTGCTGCTCAGTCTAATGCACACACACTTCCTCTCCCCCACCTCCTCTCTCTTCCTTCACCCTTGCTAGACTCTTACTATTCAAACCACATGGTAACACAAGTACAACATGCTTGGCTATAAAGTGTGATCTGATATCAACCATTGATGCTCTCAGGTACACAGATCCACGGAAGAGATGAACAGGGTTAACCCTCAGGCTGTAACAAATGAAGACCCTGAGCCTAAATGGAAAAGCAGGATATTTCAATCTTTGTTCTGAAGCAAGACTTGAGTGAAACCTGGAGGCTACATGGGAAACAGGTGTCTATCCAGGAAGTGAACAAGAAGCTGAAAGAAAGAGATATTGGAGATGTGCACGGCAACCTTTAATAATAAGTGCCACTTGAATAACAGGTCTTAACTATTAATCATTCAAAGGGTTCTCACTCTTCGTGCAACTGCAAAATTGTTTAAGAGAGCAGAGAACTTCTAAATACCAAACTTTGTATGCTTGAAATGCAACTTTGTTTAAAGCCCTGAAAACCTTCAGAAGTGGCACACATTCATCGGACTGAAAAACATAACCAAATGCTGTCTACCTCCTGCAGTTAACACTGCTTTTCCCTTCTTCTTTACTCCCCTTCAAAGAGCCACTGTTCTGGTTGGCATAATTTGTCACAGGCGGCCCCTTGTGGCTTCGCTACACCAGCTTTCCCCTCTTAAAATAGGCACTTAGAAGGAGAGCAAAGGAGACAAGGAGAGAAACAGAGCACCCGGAGGCGATATATGCCTTTAACAAATACGTCTGTGTAAATGGACCAGACAAAAAAAAAAATGGCTGTCTGACTTAAAGTTATACTGTTGACTATGTCCTAAGGAGGTGGTCAGAGAGGAGGTTGCAAAACACTGAGAGACACTTAACTGTGAATCTATCCATTATCTTTTGATCAGCCTCAACACTGCTTAGGAAATTGCCAAAATTGCCTGACCTACTGTCAGACAACATGCAAATAATCCACTTTAAGTTTCTGAAAGGGAAAAGAAGGGAAATATATGCAGACTTCTGAGAAGTTCAAATCTAAAGAATGTGATATAAACTGGAATTTTACAAGTATATTGCTGCCAAGTCCCAACAGCCCTCTTTCGTTCTCACTCAGATACCAGCCACCTACATACACCTGATGTCAGCAAGATCCATTCACTATTCCCTGAGAAATTCATGAAAATGTTGGAAAAGGTCCTATCCCTGAGTGTTAAAAAAACAAAGGGACAAAAGATTTCTGGGTCCGTCAAAAGTTATCGGGGTCAATTCTGGGCTGAGACCTCCGATCCTCCATCCAAGTTTTGTGGAGATCTGTTCAGCAGTCTTTCATGTAAACCTGACGACAAATAAACCAAACAACCAACCAGCCAATATACAGACACAGGGGAAAACCTAACCTCCTTGGTATAAACCTGTTGAAAAAAACAAAACTGGTAGCAGTTAATCTTATTTGTTCAAAATTTTACTTTAATCTGAGAAATTCAACCATACTTTTCTATTGAAATGCACTGAAGTTGTGACAAATAATTTAATTAGGGTATTTAACTCCAAGTGCAGCTTTAACTTTTGACCCCAAACAGTGTATCTTAAAACTTTTTTAAGCTGTCGAGACTTATTTTTGCAGAGAATTTGGGTCATGTACAGCTCTGTTTTCCTAGATTGTGTGGCCGTATACACCCATCCTACCTCGAGAGGTCTGTGTGAGGGAAACAAAGAAGGAAGGAAGTAACATTGGACTGTTAAAACACAAAGTGCTCTGCTGCAATTCAAGACCAGATATTATTTATGAGCTACCATGTTTTAAGATTAGTGGCGCACTAATACAGAAAGTGACACAATTTGTTGGAGATTCTCCCAGCTGATAAATATTAAAACAAGTAGAAGACAGCGGTTTAAGATTACACACAAAAAAAAATACTGCATCTTAGGATAAATATTTGCTTTTTCTCTATTAAAAGGGCAGTGCAGCAATTTCAATATAGTTATGGAACTAGTGAAAAAAGACTGCCTGACCTATGTGATGCCCACGCCGCGATAACCTTTGTGAAATCATTAGAGTCACTTGCGGACTTGACAAAGTTCAAAAGTTCTTCCCGTTACTACTAAGCTGATTTTTATGAGCGAAATTGGTGGAGTTCCCCCTTTAAGTTTCCAAACTCAAAGTTGGCAGTAGCTTCCCTAAATGTCTGTTTGGTTGACGTTCATCAGAACATGTCTTGCATCATCTTCTGTCCGTACATTCATTTCATGTATTCTAGCTGCCAAACATGATACTTCAAAAATGTTGTGTGCTTCATGGTGAGGGCACAAGAGCGGTCAGAGTGTGGGAGGACAAATCTGAGACATGTATGTGCGCACAAGGGTGTTTTACCTTTGAATCCTTCCTCGTCAAGGACAACTGTGTAGTTCTCTGGTGTCTCCGTCAGACTGAAAAACTTGCATCTGAGATGAGATAGGAAGTACAGATAGAGACCGACACGTGGTCCGGAGGGGAGGAAAACATGAAATGCAGGAGGAAAAGGAGAGAAGAAGGAGAATGGGAGTTAGGATACAGTCTTATTCATTTGTACCCAACCGAAGATTCAGATTCTCATGATGACAGTTGGATGGGGTTCTCTGAAATTTACATCGATTCCAGGACTGTCTGTCACTCTAGCAGTGCTGGCCCAAGCACAGTATTATGCCCGCCTCACTCCTTTTGTTTTCAGCACATGGTGGGGAACACACCAAACTGGGCCACTGCTTTAGTTACCAACTGCTGTAGTCAAGGAAAGACCAGTCAACACACTCTGAATGTGATCATATGCAAGTTTCAGAATGAATGTTTTTTGTATATGTATCTGCTGTGAAAGTCAAGTTTATAACCACCAATTCTCAATCTTTGAAAGTTTCTCTCGCTGCCTTCTCCTATCCTGTTCTATAAAGAGAGACACTTTGGTTAAATATTTGAAAAGATGGTGCCACTGTGCTAACCGATACAGCCCATTGGGGTTAAAAAGTTACAAAGAAAAGACAGAAAAAAAACAGCTTGCATAAAGGTGTTGTTGTTTTGGATCTCATAACTGCTCGCACACAAGACTGAACATTTACATTCTTTGATAACAGTTAGCTTTTATCTGCTCTGGTCTTTGGGTCTTCATCAGGCTCTGGGCCAAAAGCATTTGCTTTCAAAGGTTTGTGGCTTGGTCTGGCCTTAGCGTTCAGTTCTATTGAATGTTGCCTTTATGAAAGAAAAAGTAAAAAAATAAAAAAAAATAAAGTAAATAGATCCATGGGATCTGGTATTGGCTGAGGGAAGAACTATGCAATGAACATTAATTAGATTACTTCTGTTTTCTAGGCCAGTATTCAAATCAAGTTTCTGGATTTGATAAATTCCAGTTGTTCTACATCCAAACAAATATCTTTGGTATGTGAAACCGCAAAAAAAGGGAGACTGTGGTCGGATTGTAGGCAGAGAGAACCGAATACTGTATAACTGAGAAGTTGGACTTGCTTAGTAGCCTCGAGTTCAGTTGGATATTAATGGCAACTTTGACAGTCCAGACTATAGGCTTTCAATACACTCTCAACTCATACTCCTAAGGGCTTCTGTTTTGGCTTTTTTATTACTTACTGGGGAAGATTTTCTATCAGTGTTTTCTACCAAAACTAGATATTTTTAATGGTTTTTTTTGTGTACACATAAACTGTTTTTCATAGGAGGGCATACCATCTGCAGCTGTTTTCACTAATGAAGAAAACAGGTAGTTCATGCCAAACCAAGACAATTTCTTAAACCTAACAAGTGTTTTTTGGGCGTTAACCTGACCCACAGTATCATGTCAAGAGAAGAACTTTAAAAAAATAAACTAAAACAAGGGTGAAGTTGCAACATAAAGAAAAAACAACTTCTGTTTCGTTTTTGCTGGCTTATCTTAACATATAGAGCACAAGTTACGCTAGAAATTTACCAAAACAAGTGAATCCCTTTGTTATAGTGTTCTTATCAATTTTATTTTTTGAATCCCTGAAAAAAGGAAGTGCTACATATTCTGGTTTTTCTTCAAACGTCTCGCTGAGATACACCTTCCTCTGCCTCTGCTTATCAGTCAGCCGGGGCTATTACAGTAGAGGCCTGAGTGAGACAGTCAAACTCCTGAGTCAGCAAAAAGTAATCCCTGCAATGAGATGGGACAATCACCCCACAGAGAGACAAAAAGAGAACACTGTAACACTAACTATCAGCTGTGCTAGCGAGCTGAGCCAGCCCATTGTGTTATAATAACCCCCTTATTTCCTGTTGACCCTTTACCTTCCCCATCTCGCAGTTTCCTGCAGGTTGTGTGAGCCAGGCATCTATCCTGCAAGTGAGAATGAGCCGAGTGGCGAGCTTTATCACATGTGATGTGCTTTTAGAGAAGATAATGAAGGCTCTCACATTACACCTGTAAGGCAGCTAAACCCCAGCAACGTATTGGTTGTGAGTTGTCGAGCAAACCCATGGCCAGTCCATCTCTGTGACAACTGTGCTCGTTTGGTTTCCTGTTTGTGAGGTACAGCTAAGGAGGATGAGATGCCTCACCAAAGCTTCATTACAGCCCATTAGCAAGCACACCGGAAAAATCACTCAGTCTAAGTAGGGTTGCTTTTACCTACAATAAGTAAAATATAGTTATTTATCAGTGAGAAGCATCCTGCCCTTACACTTCTAGCTACCCACTGTCTCAACATCATCACATAAAGAGGGGGGGGAATAGAAAGATTGAGGATTATAGAGCCCAAATGATGCACAAAGTTCCAACAGGACTGGTTTGTACGAAGTGTTGTCCGACCTTGGCATTAATCATGTGTGGTCAGATCATGATGAAAGTGCCTTTTTAAACAGCAACTACAAGCAAACTACAAAGTGCATCTGTGGACAGAAGTCAGCGCAAAATAACCTACGCAAGCGAGTGCCCCTGCTCGGGAGGTGAAGAGTCGGAGATCAGAGGTCATACTCAGCTCAGAGCGCACCGATGAAAGCGAATAAGCAACATTGAATGAACAAGCGGTTTAGCTGTGATGTTTTAATCGGCAAAAGATGAATAGCAGAAAACTGTGTGGGCTTGGGAAGATGGGTTATATGCAGCGAAGCTAATACTGATGCTTTAAGCTTCTCTTTTCTCATTTCTTCCTCTTCACCCTCCCATTTCTCCGAAAAGTCTGTATAATCAAGAAAAAAAATACAGACTTCTACCAGCCCTCCCTTTTAAATGACAATGACTGATTAAATAAAGCAATCACACAAAAACGTCTGATAGATTATAGGTGAGTCAGTATACAGCACTCTGTAACAGGGCCGCATAGTCTGCGTATGATCAGTCGTGGTAAGGAGTTGAAAAAACAAGCTCCTTTTAGCGAGGCATGAAGTCACATGAAAAGGAGAGGGAAAATAAACCGAAGAGAAGCGGAAGCAACAGGTAGCGAGGGAGCGGCCAAGTGGGGAAGATGAAAACGAGGCACACAAGAGTCTGGACTTTGATCCAGCTGCACAAATCGACGGGGGGTGGCAGCGGTGAAGGAGTGAGGGCTGATGGTGGTGGGGTCTCTGCGACTGATGCTCCAGCTGAGGAAACACGATAAGAGCGGAGCAAACTGATGTTGTTGACGTGGGAGGAGTTAGCCTTGAGCTATCTCAGCCTCATCGCCAGCGGACGACCAAAACGATCTGCTACCATCGGAGCTTCCTTAAAAAAAAAAAAAGATCTACAGCTTTCTCACGAGCTCTTCTTTTTGCAGAACAATGGGGGATGTTTTTTTTTTTTTCATAGGAATCCCTCCTTGTTATTAGAGGGGGGCCGCCTTGTGTAAACACGGGGAGCGAGAGCCCCAACCATGACAGATCAGTGAAGCAGACAAGTGGAAAACTCCCCACTGGGTTTCTGGCTCAGCTGAGGCATTGTTCCAACCCATGGTCTCGTTAGTGAGCCGCCGACAAGAAGAAAGGAGGACTGTGTGGAGCCTGTGGGGCTGCATCCACGCTACAGTAAGGCCGATAGACTGGGCTCATACCGGGCAACTAAGGACAGTGCAAGAATAAAAAAACTCATCATTTGCAATCCCGTGATTCATATTTTTTCACCCATCATGAGAGGATTCATTCACATCCGTCTGTGTTTACATTTATCCACTTTTTGCAAGAATGTGAGAAGTTGGACACACGCACTCCAAAAACAGTGGTATTCTCCTGGCTTTAAACGTCCTAACTGTCCTCACTGTCAAGTCATGAATCACTGATAACAGGTTTTTATCTCTAGACAGGCAAAGTGTTTGTCTACTTTCGTCCAGTGCACCACAGGTGTCGTAATGACCCAGTTGTGTTGGATGATGTTTGAGGGAAAGACCCTCGTCCAATCTGGGATATGGCTGGCCCCTAAAAGTGATTGCCTCTTTAAAATTCAGCTCAGGACTGCTTTCAAATCACTTTGTGCGCATTCTCCGGGAGTTCTTCTCTAATGAATAGCAGGGGCCTGGAAGAGGGAGATGGCTACAACCGACCGCAGCACTCAGGCTTGTTTTTTTGCTCCACGATTGTTTTGAGTTGCCATGAACTCAGTTCTTCACCACTCCCCAATCTGCATTGTCTATAGTTTGACCAGAGGAAGAAAAAAAGAAAAAACACGACGAAACAACCCCGCAACAAAAAAAAAATAACAGGAAAAACAAAGGCAAAAAAATACATCCACGCCACAGTACGGTGACATAACTCTAAAGCAAGCACAACAAAACGCTGAAAAGCAGACAGGCCTGCTAATCCAAGGAAGTGCAGCCTGCATGCTTTTTTTTTTTCTGGCTCATTCTGGGCTCGGGCTGCTTTGTTTTTTAACAGACACCGAATGCTTAACAGAGCGCGTTGAGTTGAAAAAAGTAGGCTCATACTTTTGAAAGAAATTACGTCCCGACTGAGAGACTGGACGCAATTCTTGAATGTTTCGAATTACTCATCACAAACCTGTTGTGCTTGGGAAAACTGATGCAATAACTGCGCATGTCCGTATTACTCACAGTGACTAGTTCTTTACTTAGCACACTACAGTAGTTCATAATGTTTTGCAATTCACCATGACACAGTGCGTCTGGTTTGGACATGTCAAAGCCCACTGCATCGCCTGATACTCTGTGACAAATGAGTGCCGGTGGATGCAGCTAGGCGTGAAAAGACGTGTTTCATTGCCAGTTGACAAGAAACGGACAACAAGCGTTTTTTTTTTTTACAGTATCGTGATCCCTCACGCAGGCGTATACCAGTCCTGTCGCCTTATAAGCTGATTATTAAAAGGACGGTTCTATTGCTGATAATTAGTGGATGCTGACAATGAGCAAATCCTCTGGGACAAGTGTGGTATCTCCACCTCAGACGTCACCAAAGGCGATAGGAGGAGGAAAATCTTCACTGACATTTGCCTACAACTTTGTATGCAACTTAGCTGAGCAAAACTGCCCCGGCCCATATCATTGGCAGCTTGGAGGCAGATGCTGAGCTCATCTCCTGGCCACGCATATGTGGGGCAGCCCGAGCAATAAACAATTACATAACAATGAGAGGATATCCAGGGATTAACGGAAAACTGGTGCCAACGCCAATATGAGATGTGGACAACTTGCAATGCTTGGATGCTGGGTTTGGGTAAAGGAGGTCAAG
Organism: Diplodus sargus; assembly: GCA_903131615.1. Taxonomy (NCBI): domain Eukaryota; kingdom Metazoa; phylum Chordata; class Actinopteri; order Spariformes; family Sparidae; genus Diplodus; species Diplodus sargus. Next base: position 6,792,481 of record CAEMYA010000092.1, read on the forward strand.
GGTCGAGAAACAAAGTCCACACCAAAGTACAGTGGTGGGGCAGTGCATGTTTTTCTTTCTTCTTTTTTTTTTTGTTGATGCTTGAAGCAGAAGTCATGCATGGAAAATAAAATACACATTAACATGTCGCAATGGACTGTGTTGATTAAACTGCTTCAGATTTCTTTGCAAAAAAAAAAAGGAACCTAAGGGATGAGCTCTCCCTCCATTGTGAGAATAAATACTTAATTATACTGTGTGATGTTTTCCAAACGTTAAATATCTGTCACACACACTGCTGTAATTACCTACAGCTACGTGCACTGCAGTATGCCATTTTTTTTATTTTTTAAATAGAGGCAGACCAGGACATGCACAGACAAAATAGCCCCAACAATGGCACGGCCACCCCCCCTGTGAACGCAAAGGCGCTGTAGGTTACGTTAACGTTACCTCACACACATCCGTGCTGGATTACCAGGCTCACTCACACACACATACAGGAGCGACACACACCGTCTGACCCGGATCAGCGGTTCTTCTTACCGTGTCCTGTTCCGGAGGAATATCAGTTTAATCAGGGGGTGTGTGAAATTCACCAGCCCATTCTTGGATATGCTGGTGACCCGTAGCCTGTGGTCCAGTACGTGCAAGTCCATGTTGTCGGTTGCGAGCAGAGCAGTCTCCCGTCGGTCTGTGTGTGTGTGTGTGTGTGCATGCGGCGAGAGAAAACGCCTGGACTAGCTGAGTGCTATCATTCAAAATGTTAAATACAGGCCTGCGTGATGGGCATTACCGACGAATGCAACCACCACGTCCCGCTGGGTTCGGCACACAGGGCGAAAAACATCCGACGCAACCCGACTCCAGCCTCGCTCAACTACTGTATATTCAAATAAAGGGACAGCCCCACGAGGACACGCCCCCTCCTCTTAAAGGTACAGGTACATATTTTAAAGCGTCTCGCACGTGTGGAGGGTGGTCAAGTGTGAGAAAGTGACAAGAAAACTCAAGTTCCGCTCCGGCGATTTTTGGCCACAAAATTAAAGTATGGTAACTCTAAAGTATTAGTAGCATGTGGACTTTTGTGTCCATTTGGACCGGGGATGTTTTTCACGGTTGTGAGCTTAAGGGAAATCTTAAAGTAAGTAACATTTTAGGAACCAAATGTCAAAAATGCATAATGCATACAAAATTGAAATATAAAAAAGACAAGTTGTGGTTCACAAGATTTTTAGAGTTGTGTGAGAGTTCTCTGCTTGTTTCCCATCATAGAGAGCTGACTGGTTGACCCCCCCAGACTCTATTTCGGAAAATCATAGTGGTGAATAGAGAAAGGCAAATATTTGTTTGACCCCCCTTTGATTTGTGCCATGAACTACACATACGATGTTTGTCAATTTAGCGGATGTTTTTTCAAGGCAACAAAGTTGCAGTTAAATATTGTCAAGTTTGTGCGAAAGCACTCAGTGAACTGCATCATCTCGCCCAGCACTAACATGGCCACCAACTCGGCATAGAAAAAGTACAGAAGTAGATGAAACTCGCAATAAATCAGCAGTTATGTGAAAGGTTTAAATTATGAGTTTTGCTGACCTTTCAACACAACGATGTCACTAATGCCACTGTTGGCCGTGTTGTCTTTATAATCACATATTTTCACAGTTTTATATTTCATTAGTTTTAGGACAAATTGCATCATCATATTGTCATATATGTGATTCATGACACAATTCAAGTGGGATCAAAAAAAATGATTTGTCTCCATTCACCATCATACAAAGCTTTTCTGCAATAAGGTCCCGTGGAGCGAACTGTAAGGGCCATGACTTCGGCTCTCTATTGCGCCTGGCAAAAAAATAGTCCGGCTCACAACCCCCAAACATGACGTGTTGTTTCAAACTTTGTTTTTTGTAGGCATGAAACAACTGATCATGTAGATTATTGACCTTTCAGATGCTGGTAGACAGCTTCTATCACCTGAAGACAGAGCCTTAGCTGTTCCAGTCTTTTATGCCAAGCTCAGCTAACCAGCTGCTGGCCGTAGCTTCACATTAACCGGACAGATATGAGCGTGGTATAGATCTTGTCATCCAACTCTGTGTAAGAAAGCGAATAAGCAAAGTTTGCAAAATGTCAAACTATTCCTGTGATGCTGAAGCATACAATATCACAGTATATTAATGACCCTTGTTGCTTGTGATCTCTTAATATGAAGAGACATCCACTTATGGCTCCTCATTATTTGAATATTCTAAACCTATTAAGCATTTAACAAAGGTGTAGAGAAAAGGCTGAAAAATGCATCATTTTATTTACAACCCCTATAAATCATCTCCTGAACCATTGAGAAAATGCTGACTCCCAGGCTAGGAAATTCAGTATATTAAAACATTTTAAATACAATAATTATTTCTTCATCATTTCTGGCATTTTACCTGTTGTTTATATATTTTTCATGCGCAACACTTTGCTGCAGTTCAAGTCCCTTCCTATCATTGTTTTAGAAGGGACAGGTATGAGTGTAATGGAGTAGCACAGAAATATGTGCCACCAGAAAGTCTTGTTATGAACCTAGAGAGACTTAAGTTGGGTGTGTGCTGTCCTGCCATGTTGGTGTTGACAAAAAAACCCTGGCTTTAGATACATTTATCATTCAGCTGTATATCTTAAAATCTGACTGGGTAGAACTCTCAAACTCCAGTTTCCTCTCTTTGTCTCTGCAACCTTGGCTCTGTATATTAAAATGACCAGTGACCACATTGCTTTGTGTCGGTCAACTTTTATTTTGAAAATACTGTCAAATTCACATCAGAAGTAACATAGATGCTCCTGGAGGGCTCTTTACACCTTACTGTAAATTTTAAATCAGCACAATGATCAGAAATTTTACTGATTGAGGTAGTCAGACACATCTTTTATTGATCGTATATGCATTTCACAGTCACATCTGTGAAACTCAGTGTGATCTCATTCATGTTGATTCATTTCCAGCCATATAAGTGTGATCATAAAAATGCTGGATGGAGACTTCATTGTGAAAAACAAATCCACGGTCCATTACCGTAGTTCATGGTAAAAAAGCAGGATGTACACCAATTGTGCTCTTGCTCATGTAATTGTCATTTTATGTTGTAATAAACATGCATGTAATGTAATACATATGATCTGGCATTTCATTGTGCTCATCGTCTTCTTCTTTCTTTCACATGTTTGAACTAAATTGCAGCATTTCAGGATTGTCAAATAAATGCACACAAACTCTGCATCATTACATGTCATGACTGGTTGGCCTCTGTGCAAATATACTCTCGGAAAATGTTTTTGTTTACATACTTAAACGTAACACAGATTATCTAGCCGATAAAAAGAAAAAAACGTATTGTTCTGGCAGTAGGCAGATTTGGATTTTGGAGTTTCAGTTCCTCTCATTGTAAAGGTGAACTCTTGGTGGGAATCATTATTCTAGACTCCATGCTTCTGATCAAAGGCACTGAGGAGAGAATAGGAGAAACATGTTAAAGATAATACCTCAAAGACTGTGGACTTAAGTAGAATTTCTCAAGTTGAGACTTATGATGATAACTACATTATTTTCAAAGACGTCTGCACATGTCAAAGTAGAGTTAATGAGTTCATCAGAATACCGTCATCACATCATGTTCCCCCTTTTTATGGTCCAAGATATATAGGCTTTCCTGTTGCTCAAACATCCATCTAGCTATAAATGTGTCTTTATGAGCTGAGACAGAACAAATACTGTCGAAATGACACAATGTGCCATGTCCAGGTGGCACCGAAACAACATTTCCTGGATACATGTTTTGTCACTTCCCCCTCTAATATGTCATTTCATATTGTATATATTTCTGTGCTTACCTGCTTGCTTTGCTGCTGCAGTTTCAAGCCTGCTCTTGATAAATTAATTTATGTTAGCTCCCTCCATATCCTCAACATCCACCTGTGGGCTCTCTTCTCTACAGGGGGCGGGGGATTTGTGCTATTCTCTTCCTATGCTCTTAATATGCTTCACAGGGAGTGAGTCCAGTAAACTTTATATTTTAATGTGCAAGTTGGCGGTCTGATCTCTTTGCTATTGTATTGCTGTGAAGCAGATCCTCAACTTCAGTCACTGATTTCATCTAAATGGTGACAGATTTGAGACAAAACTGCAGATTCTTGCACGATCAAAGCTTAACTTTTCAGGTAATATAATGTGCTGTATGTTAAGTTGAATTCCTGCTTGTACTTTACATCTTGTGATCAGCTCATCATCCATGGCTAAATAGTAGATTTCTTTTTTGGGAGTATATGTGTGTCTGGCCTACCTGTATAATACACAGTGGAATCCCATCCCTCCTTCAGCCAGGCAGAGTTCCTTGTCTCATCTCGGGACTGGAGGCTTTTGTAAGCTGTTAACACAAGGAACCAAATCATATATTACATTAAGTGTAATTGACATAACTAACTTACATATAATATTTTGTTGTCATTATTCTTAGAAGGTTGATTTCAGGTAAAAATTAGTTTTAGCTGTACAAATCATTTTCAGCAGAAATAATCAAATAGCTTGGATTAAACACCTCAGTAGCTGGCGGGTTGCAGAAATAGTAGAAGCAAATTAATTAATTAATAAAGGATTTTTTGCTACCAGAGTGCCTCGGATTTCTGTCTTACTGCCGACATGTAACATGGATTTTCTTTGCAAGTAAGCAAAACAGTCACGTTTTTTTGTTTCTTTTTTATTTGCATAACAATAACATTTATCTGTGAACAGAACAGCTGAGGAGAGACCCCTCTTCCAGGAGGGACACACTTGCAATAAATGGAAACCAGGTTGACAAATTTGTGGATTGTAAACACAAACTGCAACATTGGGACCTGTAGGGAAAAATACATGCTGTGGTTCTACTTCCCATCAGTTTTAACTCATGTGCCATCTGCTTGTACAGACTCAGAGCTTGTTTAGCTGCAATTTCCTTCAAGAGAGCTACTGAAGCCTGCTCTTGCCTCATTTGCAAACACTCAACACAGTATGTCTGTGGTGATGAACATATGTTACATACTCACCCCACAAATGATGAACAACATACAGGTCTCCAATTTGCGAGAAGAAACCGCCCACTGCTTCGTTGTTTTCCTGTCTGTATTTGATTGCCCGCGCCCTGTTGTAAGACACGTTATTCTCAGAGGTGTAGTAATCACCCGACTACTGTAATACTTGATGTTTACCCTGGGAAAAGTTCAGGCAACTGATATCATAAATTTGTTTAAAGCAACTTGTTGAGCCTTACCAGTGGTTTCCCCATTCTATCATAGTTCCTGGCTAGAACACAAATGAGGAGGTTACATATTAACACAGTGCAAACTAAAATATGACATTAAATTAAGTTACATCATTGTTATGGTTCTCATGGTTCTCTCATACATGTACACACATACAGCCAGATCGGGTATAATGCAACTGTCAAACCAATTTAACAGCACATGAATAGCTTGTTTATTTATACACAGACCAACCAGCTCTCAAGTATTTGCCACATGAGCCCACAAGGAGGAAGAAAGTCGATGCTGGTTGCACAACACATTCTGTATGTTCTGAACCACTTTATTAGGTACAGCTCTCCATGTATGGACAGCTCACTCCTCAGTACAATGAGTCAGAGCTAAAATGTGCCTTTTCATTAAAGATGGATAAGAGAACCGCATTATAGGCAGTCTCAAAGTGCACAATTACACATTTTATTTTAACATACTATCATTTAACATACATGTTAACAAAAGTCCCTTAAGTCACATAATCTCAAATATAATCTATAAAGAGATATTAATAATATAATAGTAAATAGGTGCAATATATGTTACCTTGAGGTGATAGGTGCGCATTTCATAGATGCAGGGTCCTGGTCTGGGCAAGGGTTCATTCCAGAAACTGAACTCCAGGAGGAGCTGATTTCTCCTTGAAATCAACATTTTTGCCCTCTCTTTCCGAAACTCTAAATACTCCTGAGGAAAGTAAAACATTTTCATCAAAATTAAGAAAGAGAAGAAGTAGTTAAAAAAAAAAAAGGAAAAATCTAAGATATACAGTGTTTTCTTGTGTGAACAAAAAATGTGCACAGTAGAGATAAAACTCAAATCAGAGTTAACTTGCACCTCTGCACTGAACATGATATATGTATTATATATTACATATGTGTAACAAAGGAAATGATTAAGGACTTCATAGTCTACCTTGTTATTGTTCAGCTTCGTCAGGCATTCAGTCAGGGCTGGGTAGCCTCCTCTGTATCTCCATAGATGCACTGCATAAACAAAACAGCAGATGTCACTGCAGCACTGTGAGAGGACTGATCACACCCACACAACCAAGAGATACAGCACCCTCCATTACCATGTGAGCATGTTTTGCTGTCGCTGAATGCTTTTAATGTACACTACATACTGTAAATCATCATTTGTAGAAGGAGAGCTGTTGGCAGTGAGTCATTGTGTCTGTACATTTCTCTGTGCCGCTCTGCCAAACAATTTACAGTCAAACAGTAGCTACTCAAAATAAGTGGCGATGTTCACGAGGCCTTGAAACAGAAAAAAAAACCTGCTGCAAACCATGACTGTGATCAATATGAGGTGACACTTTATTAGCTTCTCATCATGTCTTCTGTTACTGCTGCTTACCAGCTTGGTCTTGCTCTCCGTACCAGGTGTTCCAGCTTCCCACCACTTCACAAGGGTACTCCTGGTCCTGATGGAGCCTGTACTGCACCTCAGCCCTACAGTCAGTATTAAAAGAAAACACAGAGTGCTTTATGTGAATGCACACACAGTTATAATATACTGTCATTTCATGACACTCTACAACTAGAGGGCACTCAGACAGCATTAAGCCCACATTATCCTAGTTGTTTTTATACCTAAAAAATTACAAGGCTTGAGACGAACTTTGTACATTGGCTGCCTGAGTGCACCTAACTTTTTAATTTTGGTTTACAAGCACATCATTTAGGTGCACATCAGCACACATTTAACACATGGTGTAAATGACTGTAAACACAGTGATTGATCATTTAAATCACAGCACACTCCACAAGAAATTGTGCTCGACAAACTCGAACAAATCAAACTAAAAAATGATCAGGGTATTATCAAAATGATCAACTTATAAACTTATAAAAGTTTACCATCTATTCTAGAAAATATGTACATATGCTTATATTTGTTAAAGCAACTATCTATACATTCAGTAGGTGTTCAAAAAATATTTTCATAGAGTCTGCTGAATATCAGGCACACCTGTGCGACTAATGAAGATGTTCAGTCGCCCTTGACAGATTTCAGGGCACATGTGTGACAGCACATAGTCACACTCTGTAGCCTTGCATTAATTCTGTTACTTCATTTCTTGTGAAGGTGGAAAGCTCTAAAATTGTGCCATTATCAAAATCTCATTACCTGCTCCTTGACTCAAAAGCATAGCTTCCCTAATTTGTCTACCACATTTTGCAGAAATATATTTTATAAATATAACCTTTCAAAATGTACTTTTGACAGAAACCTAATTGAACAAGCAAATAAGATTGGTGGTGTAATGCAGGGATTTTTTTTTAAAGCAATGAATGTACTCACTCTAGACTGTTGTATGCTTCTAGGCACTCTGGTTTGACATTGTGAACTGAAAAAAAAGAGAGGCAGACTTATCAGAAATGGGTGGTTTTTTTTAAAAATACAAGCAACAATCGAATTCTTTCAACAAAGTAATTTCACACTCCAATTCAGCAAAGTCTTCTATATACAAAACAGTTTCGCTTTCAATGGGTTATAGGCTATGGCTGATAGAGTGTTGAAATTGAAATTCCTACATGGTGAGATGTACGCCACACAAAAAAGATCAAAGCCCGGGGAGAGTGATAGATTTCTCCTCACGAGACAGACAAAGTTATTACCACAGACTCAAACAAAAAACAGACAAATTGTTTTGATGTTGCATACAAATCTTCACACTGTACAGTCTAGACACATCACACTTTTTCTGTACCACTTGTTGCTGCCTCTATGTTGCTATTTTTCATCTGTTGTCCCATTATGTACAATACAATAACAAATAACTTGTTACAGTACAGTGGAGTCCTGTGCTTGTCTCTCGTGTTGCTTTCAGTTTTTTCTGAGGTCACTGAGGCCAGCGTGGACTGAATTGAATTAATATGATTTATTTAGCTCTTTTCTGCAAAGACTCCAGATGATAGCATGATGAAAGTCAAACCGGAGCCCATTTCATTATCTCATAATATAGCAGCATAACGTTCACTTGCATTTGGCCTTCTGCTTTGAGAAAATGAACCTTTGCTTGTGAGTAGAGCTTGTAAAAGAGCTTGTGCCTACATTGAATTTTATACAGGTTGCTGGTCTCTTTCTTTGACAGCAGGTTGGAGTGGGCATCTTTTCTGGCATCGACTTTGTGCACGAACAAGGAACGGAACCAGCCTTTGTCGCCGCTCTCTGAAAACCTCCTACACAGAAACAAGATGAAAGAAGTTTCACAAAGGCTTGGAGCAACAACATAAAACAGAGAAGTTTACTGATTTAAGAAAGACAAACTTAAAAGGAACATGGAGATATGGGCTAAAAGATAGTCATGCTTATATCCTTTGATATGATAAACATGCATACTGTATGAGTGAGTGGCCGGCTTGGGTCTTCAGATTTAAAATTATTCTTACCCCTTCTGAAGAGAATGAAACATGATTCACTTTCAGAAGCACTGTTAAAATCGAACAGGCATCGATCTGTAAGAATGACTGTCTTTCAAAACCAGACAGCCTTGAATATGTCGTGTGTTCAGGCTGGTTCAAAGAAAGTGAACTGGTAAGGGCTATAAATATGGCATTAAAACAAAAAGAAAAGAAAAAGGTTCTTTGATTCTAGCTTCTTAAATGTGAATATTTCCTGGTTACTCCTCTATAATTATCTTTAAATTGTGGACAGAGCAAGACATCGAAGTTCTGTCTAGTTTAGTTTACTGCCATTCCAGAAGAGGACATACTTTTTACTAAAATGTCTTCCATTTATGCTGATTTCTTTTGGATGGATAATTATGAAAAACTTGAGCTGTGCCTCAGGAGGAGAACTTTTTTGTGGCAGATTTTCTGAGGAGGCAGAATGTTTTGTTTAACACGAGATGCAACATAATTTGTAAATTTGTAATGCAAGTAAATGTTATGAATAAATCTGCGGATGTCATCTAGGGCTTTGTCCACAATTTTCATTCTCATTTCAAAGACCAAACAACTAACTGACTAATCAAGAAAATAACTGACAGATTAACTGACAATGAAAATAATCATCAGTTGCACAACTAATACCAACGAGTAATACAACTATATTTAAAGCTTAATATATTTAAACATAATAACAAACAGGACAGCGCCTTTATGGAGTTCTCTGCTGTGATTAGATAAAGTGGGCAGGGATTCAGAAAATAGCTGTTGTATTGCATGAGTGGGGGGAGGAGAGACATGGGTTACTGATCAAACACTCTATAATGTCATTACTGTTGGAATACTGAGCTTACACATATTCAATTAAACAAATACATGAAAATATATATATAATTCAAAGCAGCTTTAAGACAAAACTGGATCATTTATGGTTAAAACATTAATGCTTGTTCTATAATTTACATACCTAGCTTGTGTTTTAAAAATGTGAGGCTGAAACTGTGTCAAAAAAATGAAAACTATCGCCTTCTTTAAAGACATGAACTAAAAATTGAAAGCAAGCACTGACTGATAAAATGTGTCAATGGAACAAGGAGAAAAATTGTCAGCTGCTCCATCGGCTTCATGCAGAATATGTCTACTCATACGCAGTGTTAAACCGAGCTCCCACACTCAGCTGGACACCAAATCCAAGGGCATTTTAGTGACTTTCATAGCTTTCCCTACACTCTCAATTTCATAATAATTCTGAAACCATCATAAAGCTGCTTAAATGTCAACATTAACCTCAATTTCAGGATTTCTCACAGGACTTCAAGTGCTGTACCAATAATAGCCCGAAGAGAACAGCTGATTTATGCCCACTTATGGATTAAGGAGCTATATTGTGCATGTGTTGACTTGCACTGCGCACTTTCAAGGCCGTCTGTTAATTCACAAACACTTTCGAAGGCTTTATTCCACGTTCGAAAATCCACAAACTTTCAAGGTCAGTGAGACTCTTTTTTTAATAACTGTATGGGCCAGTGGCTTTAATTGGGAGCTATAATTAGAAACACATTTTCCATGGCTCCCTTTCAATAACAACAAAGTAGTATTCAAGCCAATAACTTGTTTATGAATACAGGCAGCCACAGAGTAAAACCAAAGCAGCGTGGAGGCAAAGATGAGCTGCTGACAAGTTGTGGTTACCTATAATACAGCTTTACAGGACAAAGGTCAGATGTCCGGCAAATGATTAAAGCAGGTTTTGGAAATCTGCCTGGTTGTTTTGTGAATAATGTCCCTGGTGTGTTACATGAAGGCTATTGGCCTCCGACAGCATAATGCAATACATGTACACAGTGATTCACCTTTAGTATTTAGACTATACGGCCTGTTGCACTTGAGGGAAGAAGAATACAACATATGGAGTCACGCATTTAACACATGTGGATGGGGAAAAAAGTATTTTAATTTTGTTAAACTAACTTAAAGTTTAACACAGAAACGTCTGTTTAATTGTTTTAGTTGCTCTTACATTAGACAGCGACCTAACGCCATGTAATAAATGACAACAAGCGGAGTCCAAACATCCACCTTTAAGGGGACTTTTTAATAAACACTTAGCTGATGCTACATTAAAAATAAATCTTCTTTAGCTAACACATTACACGTAAGCTTACCTGGTCGCGTGGTGCAGGTTCACAGAATACCTGTACAACACCTGTCCTTTCGACAGCACAGGACCAGCCGTCGCCATGTTCTCCTGTTGAGTAAAAAAAACTTCTCCTGACACGCAAACACACACCGCTGTGACCGCTGTGGTTAATGTTTAGCTCCCCTCTCTCTGAGGTAATCTGTGTTTTGCTAACCGGTTAGCCCGCCGGAGATTTAAAAACACGCGTGACTCAGTGTGACGCAGTACGCAGTGATCAGTAGGCTGCGCACAATCGATCAGACATGATTAGTTGAGTGAGTGTCTTTCAATGATGATTAGAAACTTTGCTTTGATAGACCTTATCCCTCTCCTTCAATCAAAAAATGCCCGCGTTCAAATATATGTGTGTTCCATTTTATTTTATTTCATTTTATTTTATTTTGATGTAATTTAATTCAATTAAATTTTGATTTTAATTTGATTTAATTTTATTTCATTTTGATTCTATTTTATTTGGCTCATAGGCAGCATGCTTTGAAAATCTGAGTTATATTTTAGGTTTTTTTAAGTAGTCTATTTTATTCTCATGACAGATTAAAACCTAATAATGATAGCAAAAACAACAACAACAACANNNNGAGACACTTGACTGAACGACTTGAATTCTTCCCGCACCACGAGTTAAGTTCTGATAATATATGCCTGCATTTTGTTTTCACACCTAAGTTGCCTGCTTATCCAGTGTTTTCTCTGCTAAGGATCAACAGCTGAAGTCATTGGATGTCCTAAAGGCAGCTGAGCAAGAAGTACTATTTTTTTTCCTTCCTTTGAGCAAGTGTGCAACATCTAAAATTCAGGTAAAGTATAAGTCCCTGGACACTGTAGCCTATTACAAAACAGCACTGAGATGAATTTCTGCTTTCCATTCCTACATCTAAAGATTATAAAAAGGTCTAACTGACAACACGCAATGTAAGATTTTATACAAATTCCAGTATAGTTTTGGTGTTATTATTAATTATTGCATTATCAAAGTACAATGAGATCATTTTGGCTGGAGTGTGGGAGAGATAAATGTCGCGAAATGACAGCTTACTGTATCTATCCCTGTTTGAGTTGTCCTGCTGCAGCAAACAGGACTCTTATCTAATGGTGGACCGTTCTTTTAAAGCTGGTTTCTCTATTAGACTAGTCATGCAGTACTTAAATCCTTTTTGTGCAACCCACTTTCACTTCTTTTCATACACAATGCGGTGCTCTCTGATCCTTTCCATCATTCTACCCACTGACATTATATAACATCAAATCAGATCATACCTAAAAAGAATCATACTCAATACCTGTATTGTATGCCTGTGTTCAATGACTTGAACAACACTGTATCATAAGCACACACAAGCACACACACACACGCACAAAATCATCTTTATCTTGAATTGATTGGGTATTTAACAAGTTTTATTTGATCTCAATGCATTTCTTTCAGAGGAATATTCTCCCATGGCTCTTTAACATAAAAGATTATTATTTCATGCATCCGTCCTTTGGTTCATCTGTCAATGCGAACGTCCACAGAGCTTTGACAAGACTGCTATCTTTTCTGGCACAAAAGTACAGCAATCACACGTTTTAACACAATACACACAAAAACATTTTTCAAGCTTTTGCTATGCTGAATGTACCAATTCTGCCCCCGTGATTCACAGTAAGCGCAGGGAAATTTTCTTTCACTGCGGTATACAAGTCTTCAAAATCCTGGTTCACTGTGATGTCCTAAAGAGAGGGGAACACAGAGAAGCAAGTGAATATGTTTAAAAGGGAGCTTTGCAGAAGGTCTCATAGTGGTGGGATTTGTGTGAGTTACCGAAAAGTCTAATGCCTCCATGGCTGAATCTGGGTTATCCTTCACAGACTTCAGGATGCCGAAGCACCCTGCATTCTGGATGGGATTCCTCCCCATCTGGCCAAAGACAAATATTAAAAACTTAAGAATATGTCAATAATGCAGAGATGTTGTCACTGTGGGTTTTGTTCTGCAGGTGACAAAATAAGATAAGGCAACTAAAAGCCTTACTGACCAACTGAACACCCCTCGCCTCACCCTCCCCTGGCACTAGAGCCAGTGTTTAACATGACCAATCTGGGCCACCTGGCAGACTCTATTCCTCTAAACCCCCCTTAATCTCATACACCCATTGCATTGGGAATTATATGCCATCCCATTTCTTGGCTGGGACCAGTTACTTCCAGGAGTCTTTACTTTGGTCAGAGCCAGGCAATAGTTCATTAGAGAGCTTACGAGGTGCTGATAGGCGGACTTTGTCACTGTTGAACTGAGCCAGGCTAGCTGTTTCACTTATTTTTGTTACCAAACGCTGTTCCTCGTAGTCCTACCAAAATGTGCTAAGAATGAACTCATTGCCTCAACGCTAAGTTTGTTACTAGTAAGTCTATAGTAAAGTCATCGCATGAAGTGAACCCCAGTCTCCTGGGTGAAAGTCCTGTGTTCGGCCCATTCATCACTGTGACATGGTCCCTATGTGGACTATGCTGCTCGTATATGTCTCCTGACTTCCACAAAAGCCTACTTGTACAAGTCAATCACGGCACACTGGTCCTGTTTCCTCTTGTTTCAAATCTTTATGCTGAGCTAACTTTTGCACAGGCTGCAAATTCTAGCTTCATATTTACAGACATACTGTAAGAATGGTAAGTATAAAGAAAGCAAAGCATGAGGTCAAACTAAACTTGAACTTCCTTAAAGAACTGACAAAGATGCTATTGATAAAGTTTAGCCATTCCAGGCTACTTGTCCTGCCTAAGAAACAGGTGACAACAAGTTCAGTTATCCAAATTGGATTTCTAAACTTTTGACTAACTAAACTCTGCTTGAGCATTGACATTAAAACAAAGTACAGTGATCCATTTACTTTATCCCATTTTATCCACTGATGCCCCCCATTGCTTTTCAGGCTACAAGCAATCTCTTTTCAACAGCTTACATTCAGGGATTTGATTGTCTTGTTTACTTTGAGGCCCATGGCTAGGCGAATGGCTCCTTCAGGGGGTATGCGGTTGTTGCTGTGGAGAGTAGCAGGCAAAAAAACAAACGGGGGGAAAAAAGTGTGTTGGAGTGTGAGAGAAAGCAATCATGAAGTGTTATTTTTTAAATGGCATTATTCATCCATGTAGCACAATGTCTGGAAAATTTGTGAGGCAAGCTTTGTTTTGCTTGAATTAAAACGAGAAGCAGAGGAAACTGAACTTTTGTTTATGGTTTTCACTTTCAGAAAAATAAAAAGATTTATTGCCAAACCTAAGAAAAACTCTCAGAAGTGGATTTTTGTATAGGTTTTTGTATCGCAGTTAATACCATACAAGGGACAACATATCCTGCGCTTTCATTTTGGATTCATGAAAGAACGATCCAAGCTGCCCCGTTTAACTGTTACTATAGGATAATGTGATTATCAGATAACGGACATAATGACGGCTCCTACCTCACATTCAACTCCTCCAAAACGGCGTTCTCCCTCAGAGCCTGTCCTAAAGCGATGGCTCCTTCTTTACCAAAACCATTGAAAGAAAGATCAACGGATCTAAGGAAAATGTTTCCCTAAAAATCAGAACAGAAAAAAGAAAATCTCTGGTAGAGTAAGACTTCAAATGCAATAATGAGTAGAACTGGAACAAGTTCTCTAACAAGATAAGCAAAGGAACAAAGAAACATCTTAATTCAAAGCGAGAGAACAGCAGTATCAGTAATAAGCCTCTCAGGACCTAAATCAATCAAAGCTGTCAGTGCAGCTTACTGATCAGGGTACCCTTGACCATCTTGGTCATTAAGATAGAGAGGAAAAAGTGTCTCTGCCTCCCCTGCTGTGAGAAGCTTAATGAGTACGTGACCAGAGGGCTGCTTCACAAACAGGATAAGTGGGTAGCCAGGTTATGATATATAGTATCCTCCTCTTGTAGCAAATAACAACCTGCACAACTGAATCATAACATTAAACTTAATATACAAGTTTAGTTTAAACTAAATCAGCTGGGTTCTCATTATACAGTCACTCTACTAACTTCCTATTCTAGTCTGGGAAATCCAACATTGCTTGCCCTAAATTTCACCAACATTTGCTAAACCTTATGATAATAGCTGAGCAAGAGTGACAGTCTGCATTGAAGAGTGGGGAAGATGTAGAATTTTTTTCTTTAGAGTTCAAAAACCCTGACACAACACCAAATAAGGGGTTCATTTATTTTATCATCTCAAGAAAACAAAAGGACGCTTCCTTGACAAGAGACAAGGTTTGTGCAAAACACAATTCAGTGTTGTTATAGGTTACGTTGGAAAATACTGTCTGAGACAGAGCACTTAAATCTGACAATAATGGTCTGCATTATGAATGATACACCTACTCTTCTTAAATTCTGAGTTTGGGTGGTAAATCTGCCACCATTATCACTGTGGACTGCGTTATTTGACAGGCAAGGAAGGAGAACTTGACAAACACTCCAAAAGTAGCTTAAAGGGACAGAGCAGAACAATAATATTTCGTGCTCTTTACACTGTTGACATGACTGTCCATTCATTTTATGTATTTTTGTCAAGAGCTGTTTCCATAAGTTGGTCTAGGCCTCTGTTTTTTAATTTTTTTTTATTTTAGCAATGCAGGAGTTAGCAATAGTGCCCACATGGAGCCCTGACCACAACCCCATCCAACACGTTTCGTTTGAATTGTGCTATGAGGACAGCCTTACCACCCGACATCACTTTCCAACCTCTGTCTGGTAAGGTTTAGGCAGGTTTAGGCCCTGTTAAAGACATCCATTTTCAGTGGCTTCGTGCTTACAAATGTTGAAACGCCATCTTGAACAGTGGTTTATCACTTGGCAGCATTCCTGCTAGCTATAACACCACCTTCAAGTCAGCTACATGCGTACTGTAGGAATGTTGATATGGTCTATTTCTGAATGTGTATATATGGTGAATGGGCTGATTCTAAACTTAATGTGATGTTTCATATGATATAACTTTAAAAAAAATCGTGCTGTCCCAACCATTCACTGTATCACCTGTGGATGTTGTTTTCATAAGCAAGTGTTCAAACATTGATCACTAGGTGCATTACCCCGAGGCCGTTGGCCAACATCACAGCTCCTCTCCCACGGATGCAGTTCCAGGCAAGACTTAGCCATCTCAACCCTGTGTTCTCTGACAGAGAGTCTCCCAGGATTCGCCCTTTAGATAGGAAAAGAAAAACAAAGGCAGTCTGACAAAATAAAATGCTACACTATTTAAGAAAATGTCTAATATCCTCAGTGTTACAATGCATTCTTCAAACCAAATATAATCATAGTTATCAGACGGTCTGTAATAGTTTGTATCTGGAAAGCGGAGCTCTGATACTGGAAAATTATTCACATCCAGGAAAAGATGACAGATATTTGGCAAGAAAGCGAAGTCAGAAGTCCTTATTAAAGTGAAGCACACGCATTTCTTCACTCTTTGGAGGTAACTTATCTCATCTCCAGTAAATTCCAATGAGATGGTGTGATTGTGTGTTTCATGGCCTGGTAAGTGAGGGCTGCCGAGGCAGAGAGCCCAAAGACAAAAGCTCCCCCATCATCATATCACCCTCTTTATTACAGGGATAGGAAAGTGCATGGCACTTAGCAGTTCATAATCATAGAAAAAGACATACTTACTGTGCGCGGTTGAAAAAGCAATAACACCATAGCATGACTGTCAGAGTGTTTGATTGGTACACTTTCTCTCAGGAACTTACTATATGGAAGAGTGCACTCAAAAAACGAATGAGGATGTTCTTTGATATTTCAGCACCGGAGAAAATAGAATTGAATATGCAGGAATGAATCATAGCGACGCGCATGGCAATGAGACAGGGCGATGTGTCCCCTTTCCGAGAGGCAGATTTATTTTCTATCACCTTCATCAGATGCTTTCTCCTCAAGGTGCCTGTCACAAAGCTCATCCACATCATAATTGAAAGAGGTTTTAATGAAGGCAAAATGTTCTTGACCTTTGAATGCCACAGTCTGCTGCTGCCTGCTGTCTCATGACTGCTTAGAGATAAGGCTGCACCATTACGGCAAACTCATGCTGCGTTCATGAGAATGGTTTTCCAAATGTCTGATTGCACACGGTCATAACTTCAGATAATGCTGCACTCTTCATTGTAATTGGTTAATTTAAAGGGCCTTAGTGTATAATCAGGCACTCGGTTGTAAACTGGTCGTTCATTAGCACGCAAGCAAAAGAACACATACGGAAAAGTTTTGATTTCAAGTTTAAAGGTGTAGTTTGTAATATATGGCCAGAATAAATTTTTTCTCCAAAAATATCAGGGGTGGCATTGAAAGAGTAAACAACAACTGCTGCTCGTTGCTAGCCATCCTTATCTGTACCATTAGTTAATCAGCTAAATTAGCCATTAGGCTAGTGGGCTTATTAGCTAACCGGTGTCAGAATATTTGGACATTGTACTCTGTGAACTGAGCATTTATTGCGACCAAACCGTAGATGATCATTGAAAGCGTGGTGGGAAATTTGAATGCAGAATGTGTATCGCTTTTTTCTTAATGGTATTGACTTCCTTGAAATTTGTGAGTTTATCATGTTGAATTATCACTCTTCATTATGAGTGTTTGTAAAAAGCAGCCAACTCATCACTTAGAGGATATATCTCCTCTAATTGAAACTATGGGCGGCTTTCAAACTATCGAACACTTGGAGTTGGCCTACAAAGTGGTATTTTTAGACAGAACAGGTGAACTTCATTAGATTTATTCATTAAATCTGAAACACAGTTTTTGCACACTGTTGTTTCTCCACATTCTGTTAATGTCATTTCAGTAGATTTTTTCAAACGTTTCAACTGTAATTCTAGCCATACGTTACAAATTGCCACTTTAAACTTAAAACCCTTATCTTGACCCCATCTAACACTTTTGGAGGAATTGGAGCGCTGCCTGTTGTGTTGGATCTCACTACTCTTGTGGCTGAATGGAAACAGATCCCTGCAGCCAGATTCCAAAATCTGATGCAAAGCAAGAAATCCTGTGAGTGGAGGCTGTTTTAAGCAGCATATTCATGTTTAACAACCAATGTTTGATTGTCACATGCTTTGTGCAACCATCGATTTTTTGAAAAGGCCAAATTTAAAGGTTCACTGCATACAAAAGTTGACTTTTGAGTCTCGTTCCAAACTTACAAAGTGGACCTTTAAACTTAAGAGCAACTCCCTGTTGAAAAGCCTCAGACTCATTTGCATATCATACCTATTTAATATCCTCTTCTAACGATGCCACACATTATCTTGTGCTGTGAAAACATGCAAAATTATGTATCTCCAGTATAAATCTTTAATATTAACTTGATAAAAATGTGAGACATTGGCTCCTTTCTTTGAAAGATGACAATAAAAATATGAGACCTTTACAAGCCTTATTGCTATGCTACCTGCATGCTCTCCCAGAGCGTTGTGGCTGAGGTTGAGGTGTTGCAGCTTGGTGTTGGTGATGATCGCTGAGCCAAGGTGTTCCACAGACCGGTCCGTGAAATTGTTTCCTGACAGATTAAGGTTCACCAGGGTGCTGTTCTCCTTAAGCATACCAGCCATGGCTCTGGCTCCATAATCCCCAAGACTGTTGTTGGATAGATCCACCTCTGGGATTGACACACACATACACAGGTAAGAGGTCAGGTATGATGGACAGAGGTGAAAAGACCAATACGTGGAGGGAGAAAGCTGAATCACAAAGAGGAATGCAAAGAGAATAAGTACAGGAGAGTATTTGCCAATTCAAAAGATATTTTATAGTTTTGTGCTGTTCTGTGCATCCATTTTTGATTGTCTTTATTACAGTTTGATTTGGTATCCTGACTACTGCTGAAGTTAGTTTCAGAAAATAGTTATTGGTAACTCCCTCCCTTCCTTTTTTTTCAGTCTGAAGTCCATCAGGTCTGAATTATTTAGAGGACCAGTGTGTTTAATGGTGACTGGGCCCCTCTTACCAAAGGCCATCTCTAGAGACAGTATTTAATTTTTTCCATTCTAGGCTACTGGAAAACAAGGCAGTGCAGCAATCTCGTGTTTTTGACTGCTGCGTGTTATTGCCAGGCCATCAAGTACCGACTCCTTGGGTTGGTGTTCAGCCAAAAGTTCTAGCCCGAAGCGTCGGTATTTGACAACCTGGGCATGATCTTCCTCCTGAATTGAATTCCCTACCCTTAAGCCAATTTTACATAGTGAGTCATTTGAATTCTGGGTTGGCTAATGTCTGCTGCAGCGTCAGAAAAATATCCACTGGCAACTAATCTGTAATATTTGGACTGGATTGCCCCTGAAAGTTGAATAGTGGTGTATGATAAAGACTGTTAAAAATAACACCCGCAGCCCAAAGAGCCTGCATGACTCACATGAGTTATTCTCCATAGATCCCCCCATAGGTTCCTGATCTACACACAGGACTGACATTTAACAAATATGAGACAGGGACCCCAGATGTTAAATGGTGTGCCGTGGCATATAATTGGGGTGAGAGTGGCGTATGAGTGGGAGTGAGGGTCGCACTTTTGCTGGAGAAGACAGATTGAGGGAGAAGGAGGGGAGACTGTGCCTGAGTGCCAAGCAAAACCACCTGTAATGTAACAATTTTCCTTTAACATCTCGGCGATAGCAGCTCCGCCCATTCCCTCCATCCAATTATCTCGCAGGTTCAGCCTCAGTATTGAAGTGTTGGTTACCAGGGGAACCGCCAGTGCTTCGGTGCCCTGCAAACACACAACCAACCACCACCACCCCCCCTCAAAGTGAAATTCTTCTGTTTGTTCACTGCAGCAGTGTGTTTTCTTATCTGTATTCCAGTTAAAAGAGTACATGTGCTGATGCAGGTGGGCAGAGAGAGAGAGAAAGAGAGAC
The DNA here is from genome assembly GCA_903131615.1 of Diplodus sargus. Taxonomy (NCBI): domain Eukaryota; kingdom Metazoa; phylum Chordata; class Actinopteri; order Spariformes; family Sparidae; genus Diplodus; species Diplodus sargus. Next base: position 6,812,256 of record CAEMYA010000092.1, read on the forward strand.
ATGGAGAGAGAGGAGGAGAGAGAGGAGGAGGAGGAGGAGAGAGAGGGATATTAAACCTGCGTGAGACAAATGAAGCAGAAGGGAGCTGTGTGGAGGCGTGGGTCAGAAATGAAGCTCGCAGAACATGAAAATTATAGTTTCTAGCACGGCTAATGAGAAAGTTGAGCGCGTGAAGCCTTATGTTAACTTGATCTGAGAACAGCAGAGCAGAAAACAGCCCCGTCAGAGCACAGCGTGTTCGAATGCGCGTCGTCGGCTTCCTCCATGCAAGCCAGTCAATCTGCAGGACATTAGATAAACGACCTTTGCTCAACTTCTATTCTGCATGATTGACAGGAGCAGACTTTTAAAAAAATCCGATTCAATCTGTCTGACTGATGTCACTGAAGCTGAAAGCTCAGGAAATGGCTTGTTGGGGAATGGATTTACTCCTACAACTTTCATTTACAGCGTTGTGAACCAGTGGAAACCTGTAAAAATGTCAAGCTGTGTTGCTAAGAGCTCCGGGCAACACTTTTTTTTTTCACATTTCAGAGGATGTACAACCACGGAGCAATTTTACATTGATTAATCATGAAAAAGACAACTAATTGTTATTGAGTTGAGGGCTAAAGCAAGGCACAACAAATTACTAGATATACATATTGAATTTTGTTTTTCCGGGGTAGCCTTTATGGTAAAAAGTTCTCATGCAACACAAAAATATATGACAGATACAGACGTCAGGTTTAAAACAAACGTTACCAAAACCAAATGTATGATCTAATGAACGTGCCAGTGTTGAATTGCTAAGATAAACAAATAAGACTATTTCTCCAGAGGTAAACTCGAATTTAGATGTGCTCAGTGATCTCTCTCTCCTCCTTCAAAGAGGTGAAAGATTATCTATCTTGTCACGTTCTCAAGATCCAGACGACGGACTAAGCTTATGCAAAGAGATGTAATAGATGTAAAGTGTACTGTAGAAATCTATTTCCTGGGAAACGCTTAACACAGTGCTCTCTAGAGATGATCACTGCAGTGCCCCTGGAGGGGAATGTGACTTTGAATTATTTAGTTTTTTTTTTCTGAACAAAGGTCTGGGATGATGTGAAATAGTGTAAGTGAGAAAAAAAAGCTCAAGTACTTGTAGGTCTGCATTGAGAAGGCAGGTTCAGTTCACGTACCTTCCGTCCTCCTGGTTAAATTGATGTGATGTGCAAAAAAAGACCTTCATGGACGCTATGGAGCTAAGACAGACAGTCAAAGGAACTGTATGGAAATGATGCATGAAGGGGGCTTCACCTAATAGCTCACTTCATCATAAAACAGGACTTCACTTTCATTAATTTGGAGTCGTGTTTTATTCTCGGCTGAGGAAATATCTGGCTATTTAGTTGCTAAATGCTCCAATATGTTCACAAACTAGTCGCTAACTGTGTCTGTCTGCCCCTTGCTGCATTCACACTTCAAAGACATATAACTGAGTTGGTGCAATACATTTCAATTTAAAGAGACGAAGCATAAATAAATGTAAGATTGCTTAACCCAACTTAAACTTTAAGATGTTTATGAACTAAACTTTCACTGGACTTTCACCTCAGCACACGTAAGAATATTTTGAATATTACTGCCTGTAATACTTTTGAATAAATCTTTTTTTATTTAAACAAACAGCTGTTACTGTCACTAAAAGAATAAATTGGACACAGATGGCTGCTCAGTGGCCGCTGATGAAATGTTGTTGGCTCACACCAGGATTCCAAATGATAGAAAGCATGGAATAATAGAGGTTAAATTATGTATAAATTTGGACTGGGAAGAAAAAACATATATAAAGGAACCCTCCGCTGCTCGTCCCAAAGAACAAAAAAAGATAACCTTTCAACAATTTGTACTCCTTTTCGCCTCTAATAATTCCCATACAGTCCCTAACTTATGGTTGAAGTACCTGAGGCCCCAGACCCCGATGCATCATGGACAGCTCGCTATTTTTCATTCGCTGCAGGAAGTTAGAGGCAGGTGCCACCTGTAACTTCTCACACGCCTCCATGTAGCACGTCTGGCCCGTCAGGTCATATGCATCCTCCTGATCTGCAACGTGAACAAAGACTGTAGAGGTTTAGTGTCTGTCTCAATTGTTAGCTTTCAATGCCTCTTTTGAAAGAAGGAGAGATGTGGCACGTCTCCTCCTCCAGAGGACCTTTTGAGTGTGATACTGAAAAGTCCCTCATGGCTGATTTCGCCCTGTCAGGGGAGCTCATTCATACCAGATGGTTTTCACTTCTGGTTAAAAGGAAGCCTGACACAAAGACTGAGATGAAATCATTAAGATGCAGAACAGGGCTCCACATGTGTGGGCGGGCGTGTGTAGGAGTTTCTGTTTTTTT
>CAEMYA010000092.1:6821173-6842558 GCA_903131615.1 Diplodus sargus
AAAAAAAAAACCAAACAAACAAAAAGTTAGCGAAAGTCTTCTAATTTAGCCACTTAAAGGTTATTGGCCTGTGGTAAGGTTACATCTTGAATGCTCGGCAAAGGATTTTATTCACAGCTGAAATATTAAAACTATGTGGAGTAAGACAGGCAATCCTGTTTTAATGCACGTTATTGAGAACTGAAAAGCCCATAAGAGCGCTGGAACAAACGTTGGACTGTCTCCTAAAGCTCCGTTGAAACACAATAGCCGGAATATTAATGCTGCACAGCTTGCTAAATCTTTAATGCGAAATAAGGAGCCGATTTTCATGCTCTGAATAGTCAGTCTTGCAACAAAATTAAACCAAAACAAAATATTGGAGAAAAAACAACCCCGAAACAGACAAAAAACTCTGAGCAACCTACATGCTGAAAATGGCAAATTTACCCCAACCCTAACCTGGTGGCCTGTACAATCTAGCAGCTCTTCTTGTTTCTTTTGCAGGGATTTTAAACATTTCAACTCCAGGACTCATCTCTCGACATGCAAAACAAGCTTCCCCTGGCACTATTTTGCGGAGGCACCATCACTCCATTGGGTTTAGCGCCTCCCAAAACAATCATGATTGGTTTCAAGAAATGCAAAGAGCGCAGGGCATTTGTTACGAGAATTGGTGCAGCTCGACCGTCGACAGACCACATTCATGGTGACGTTGGGATAAAAAACCTGCTTTTAACAACTTGTTCTCCCTTTACTGCCTGCTTGATTCAGTGTGTGCTTTCATACCGAGAATTTTTTATCAGGACACGCCGGAAATTAAAGACACCAAACTACTCACTCATCGGAGTCCTTTTTGCTCTCCTCAATGTAGGCGATGGACTCCGAACGAATGCGGTTGGTGACCTCGTACGTGCGCAGGGTGACACCAAAGATGTCCTCATGGTAGCGGTTCTCGTCCTGGATATGGTGCGATGATGAAAGACAGTGGAGAGAGAAGAGAAAGAGCATGAATCACACTGCTCATTTCAAAAGAAACACAAAGACATATGAGAATATAAAGAGATCTTAGAAACAGCCAGAATGGCCCTCTCCTGTAAGTGGTTTCAGAATTTGACTTTGAGAGGTTTTACTAGATACTATTTAGAAATGTATGAACTCTAAACTTGCAGTCGAACTGCATGCAGATTTTTCCTTCTTGCATAAAGCTTTTTTTGGAGTTATATGCAGCATTACAGTATTTATATTAGGTTTGTGTCTCTATCTGCTCTTACGCCAAAATAGTGGTTGATTGACAGAAGCATAGTGACTGACCTGCACTCACAGCATTTTACAGATTCACCAAAAATACCAAAAAGAGGCTTCAGTCCATTTGTATCCTACACTGGGACGTGTGTTGTTTGCAGGCTTGGTGACACATGTCATGATTCTTTAGTGTCCTTTTTTTAGCCCTGAGTTCTCAAGTAAAAATAAGCCAGCGGGAGTGTTTCAAACTTTACTCTCAGGACCACTTCAGTGGTGAAAACGACTGCACGCTACCATCACTTCAAGTTGCTCAGCGGCGTTTGACGGTGAACATCGCGGTCACGATGTTGCATAAAAGAACTACACCGTTGCCCTCTCTGTCTTTCGCTCTCTCTCTCTTACCCGGAGCTTGCTGATGAAGAAGCCAGCATCCTCCAAGCTCATGTTGCCCTGCTGCTTGATGATTTGTTGGACAGTCTTGAGAACATCGCCGGCCATGGTAACATCCCCACACACGTAGATGTGTCCTCCCTCCTCCCTCAGGCACTGGTACACCGTCTCTGACAGCTGCTCGCGCAGTGCGTCCTGTACATATTTCTGACAGAGGGGCACAGGAGGAAAGATGAGTGTGCATGAGGAAGTCAAGTGTGAGAGGAGGCAAAGTGAAAAGCAGAGTCAGGAGACCACCAACAGAGAGAGAATAAAGTAACATGAAGTGGAATTTGTAAACTGAAAGCCGAGGACTGCTGGTGGGGGTCCAGGGACTTAATGAATAACAGAGTATGGAATATTTTATTTATTTTTCCAGACTCTCCATTTTGTTTTTTTCTTTAAAGGAAAATATGATATACTCATTAAAGCAAAGAAGGCAGAGTTGAAAAAAACTCTGGGTTTGGACATGCTGACTCACAGCTACAGACAGTTATGTGCTTGTACCTTTGGTTTGCCGGGTTCTCTGGAATAGGCCGTGTAGAGCTCCTTGAACACATCTTTGTTCTTGGCCTGGATGGTCTCCTCCTTGTAGATGTGGTCGACCTCGCTCTGACGACAACCGAACACCAGGATCATGGGGCACGACTCGATTCCTAAAGGTGACAGGCGCGAGTTGTTTCACTGTAGACATGATAGTCTGCTGTTTTGTGTCTAATTACAACCTTTGACTTGGGACTCTGAATTACCTCATTGTTGCGTGTGACAGCGTTTTACCTGGAGGATTATAAGCCTGTCCTCTATATTCTTATAATCAACCATCAAACTGAAGACTACAATTTCATGTGCAGCAGTTAAAAATCCACTGTAAAAAGAGGATACACATACAAAGGAATGAAAGAGGAACAAACCTTTGTGTTCAAGGTCATATAGTCTCTGTTGCCAGAAGCTTCTGAACGGGGCGATGCCTGTTCCTGGGCCCACCAGGATACAAGGTGCTTGGTTGTCTTTGGGAAGCTGGAATGATGGTGCACTACAACAATAAAATAAAATGTAAAAAGTAAGACATATGTCCAAAAATATCGCAAGCTTCTGACATTCAAATGAAAGTTGCTGGGAGCTATGCTTGATTGCTTTCTTTGCGAAGAGCTACATGAGAATATTAATGGTCTAACGTCTGCAGGCTAAATTCAAATGGTAATTTAGTCGGCTAACTTCACTTAGTACAAAGATTGGAAAATCTGCATTTGTGTAGTTTGCCATTTACTTTTTTGTTATAACAGGCTGTCAGACAAATGGACTTGCAGTCCAATGGAACATTTTTGGGACTATCAGGGTTTCAAAATAAGGGGCCATCAAAACAATAGGCAGCAACTATACCATGCTAACTTATTTGGCTAGCTTGGTTCTTTCTAGCTAACGCCGATGTTTGTGTGCTAAATATGACTTCGCTTGATACTGTGTTTCCCCTTGTTCCCTCTTTCTCCTCAGTCAATATATGCGACAAGAACTTTTTTTAACTGGTTGTGAAGCAGTCTCACTTTAATACTGATGCCTCCACATAAGAAAAAAAGACCATCAGCAAGAAGATTAGCATTTTTTTAATGTAGCTATTCTTAATGCCTGTCGGAAATACCAGGTCGGATTCCCAGCAAAATAGTGAGTCTTAAAATGAAAGCACATTTTTTTAAGGTAGAGTGCTGCAGATGTGACTGTCTGAGGAGGGAAGCTACTCTGTAGTGTGGTGGTAGGGCAGCAGATTTCCAGAGGGCAGCTGTAACCAAGCAACTAAACGTGTTAGCTGTAGGAGTACAGGATGTGGTGTCTGAACAGTTCGGTAAGGTTACAAGGTTTGTTGCATCTTTCTTTCGCTCGCTCAGTCAAGTGCTTTACGACACAAGGCAGTGGAAATGTTACTGCTTCTTGTCCACAGGAGCTGCCAAAATCGACAAATGTAAGCACATTATAGCTGCTGTAGGTGAGCTAGCTCAGCAAGACAGCCAATCAACTGATCTCCCAGAATGTCAAACGTTTCCTTTAACATGCCACAATATTGGGTCATTTGAAATACATTGCGATATTTACCCTCGGACGAAACATGGCACCATTTCCCCCTTCTCTATCCTGTTGAGCCACGACGAACACACTCCATGGTGGATAGGTCCCTCTCCATCTGAAAGGGATGATAACCAAACAAGCACTTTACCTGTTTCTCTCCCCTCCTCCTCCCACTCTCTGTGAGTGGACACACACAATGGGAAGAGAGTGGCTCTAACTCATTTCCCAAGGCTAGGGCGATTCTTCTCTCCCTCTCTCGGAGAGGGGGTTACAGTAATTCACCCGCTACCTATACAATCACAGTAACGTGCTTGCACAAGTGCACATTACACATGTGAGAGAAAATAGCAGATGGAATATGGTTGTGTTTGCTGACACTTGACAGGCTGAGAGCGCAGACGCTAATTGCACAAGGTGAAGCTGTAAAAGCTTTGTGATATGCTGTGCACTCGAGTTGTATATCATCAGACAGGCTGGTAAACCTGCAGTGTGTTCTCTGGTTTGCGTTTGTGTCCAAATCTTTAAATGTAATCAGTTTGCAGATAGAAAATCTTCCTGAGGTGTCTCCACAACATTTCTTGTAATTACAGTGGTGGTCCGGCTGCCCTATGAAGCAGACTGGCTTTCCAAGATAACTTGCAATCACTGCTCTTTGAGCCATCCGAGGGTTTTTCAGGGAGGCTGAGTCATTCGACTTTTCAAGTCTTCGCAGCAACCTTGAAAGCACCACAGCACTCTGCCTTTTATCCAAGACATAAACCGAACTGATGCAAAATATATATGCACTTTTCTGAGCAACAACTTAATGGTAAATACATTTTTAGTAGAAATCACAGGGTATTATTGAGTTTGCTTTGGACTTTTTTTTTACAGAAATGTTAAGTAATTGGCCATATGAAAAGCCAGAAAAGAAACAAGTTGCCAATTTTAGACCCTCAAAAGCCCTGATGGGAGCATTAGAGTTCATCTTCCTTGTCAGCAGAAAAGACCACAGCATTTACATTTACACCCACACAGAAATCCTCGGAGGAATGTTAGCAGACGCTCAGCTTGGTTAAAGGAGTGTTTACAAGGTTGTATGTCCTTACCTCGGGCACGGTAAGAGACCACAGCTACGGTGAGGTGGATCTCTCCTGGGTGCAGGTCTGGAGAGGAGCTGATAGAGTAGTAGCGAGGCTGCAGCAGGGGCAGCTGGGTGAGCAGCAGGGTGGAGGGCATCTGGATGGATGGGAACTCCTCTTGCACCTCCACCAGCGTCGGATTGTTGTACCACTTCCACTCTTCGTACTCCTGCAAGCCCTGGGATATTGATGGGAAAGACAGGTGGCATAAAAAGTACGGGCGGATAGTCATTAGATTTGTTCTGTCCAATTACTTATCAACACAACGACAACAACAATAAAGGATGGATTCCTCTTTTAGATCTGTAAACGTTTTTGATTAGAGAGTCGGAGGCAGCCACCAGCAGAGCCGCTCCACATTCACTTGCCCGCCTGTGTTTGTGTGTCATTGCTGACATTTGGCTGTGATGAATATAGATCACTACCACAAGGCTGGAAAAAAAAACTCTGATATCTTCCCATCTTTTGCTTTGTTCTCGCTGCTAATGAGCGACGCAGTGCCCATTAAGGATCCTAGTGTGGACTCCATTCTGAGCCTGAAGCCCTGTTTGAAGCACCGTGTGTACAATTAGCAAAATTTCAACAGCAAAAGCACGTTTGAGCCTGGGGTTCTTCAGCCTTGATCCACAGGCGGAGCTGTGGGACATCTTAGAGATGGATACAGTTAGTCTCATTTATTTATTGTTGATATATCATCCTTTCATGCAACGCAACAATAAAGCTACCGTGACAACTTGACTGTTCTCTAGTGTTCAAACCCTGCATAAGTCCTGAAATGATCTTGAGATTTAGCGCATGCAAAATAGAAAACAAAAATAACTGCAGTGCTGATTCTACTGTACTGCTTCTTTTTCTGAATTCAGAAAGCCTTCCATCTCTCCCTCATGCTTTGGTGACAATGATTCGATGTATGAGCATATGAGTCACTGCTTGGCCTCAGCCAGCCTTTTCCACACATTGACAAAAATGGAGAGTGAATTGTGGGAGGCACTGCAAGGGGGGATGGCTCTGGGTTAGAACGATCAGCCGCTTTAATTTGGCGCCAGCTCACTCCTACTGTACGTATTTCCATCGGTGCAAAGTGCATCAAATCGGCTTTCCGACACAGAAAGCTGTCTCCCATATTTTGATAGCCAACGTGATAAATGTGTTGGTTATTATTGTGCCTTGAACACACGGTGACTTTTCCGTAGAGCCACGCTCTAGTTAAAAAATGAACAAATGTCTGCATACATTTGCCTCTGACATGGGAAAAAAAGCGAGAGAGCATATTTTTGGATATCGCCCACGCACATACATCGCAAATCCCTTATGTGTCTGGGCACGAACCAGGCTGAGCGCTCAGCACAGCAGCAGCTCAATAATTCAAAAGGTCAATGTTAATGGTAACGCCAGAGACTAAGTGAATTTACCTTACTGAGGATCTCTAGTTTCTTTTTCTGCTTGTCATTGGTCGCAAGAGCAGCAAACTGCTGCAACAGCACGGGACTCGGTGGGGTGGTGATGTCCAGGAAGTACTGGAAGGCTTGGTAGATGGTGCAGGGAGGGATACGAGTCTCATTTGTCCAGTTACTGATTACACCTGCAGAAAAGACACGTTACGGTCGCGTTTATTAATATCAACAGTGGATCATATGATAATGCCTAACATGAATGGGATTCATCACATAACACAATAAATGGTATATATTGTGCTATAACACTGTATAACTTAGTTGTGAGCAGACATGAGGTTTATTCATCAACTCCTTACATAAAGAATCGGTTATCTAATGATATGTCTTCATGACTATTGGCGGCATTTTCAAACGTCTTTAAACTTGCTCTGTTAGTATATGTAGGTGCTTTATCTTTGGGACTTTAAATAAACAGTTTTTTCAATGCTAAAAGAGGTTAAAACAAAGAGTCCCTCTTTTCAAAATGACAGCGCTCAAGCCACGTTCAAAGACTTTGGCATCACAAATGATCCAAACAGATGATCCAGTCTAGTAGGCTAAGAGGAAGTGTTTGAAAGTGGAAGTTTTAATAGGTCATGACAAAGAAATGTTTAATTTTGTCCAGTTAAAGTTGGGGTAAGCATGCACACACACAAGCACACGCACACACGCATGCATACACGCACACACACAAACACACACACGCACACTGTGTATAAGAAACAACTTGCTTCACAGTCACAGTGAAAATCGCACTTAAGTCACCCAGTTTTCCACACAACTGCTTGCCAGCATGCAGCTTCACTGAAAAGCTTTCTGGGCACAGATACCTCACCAAAGTGTGACTGAGAGACTCTTTCTTATTCATGTTTTGTTTCTGACATTCTGCCCAGATTTCAGGCCGCGACCTTCCTGATTGCTCGCCCACTGTGTGCGTAAAAAAGTAGCGTGACGCTGCTGTAGCATCACCCACCCAGTGCAGTGTTCCTCTCCTCCAGGAACTCCACTTTGACTATTTGATTGACAGGTGGAGCATCCTCCAGTTTATCTATGAGAGCCGTCACCAGGTCCTCGTGGTTGCCAGGGAAGATGCCCAGATGGTCGCCGGGCTGGTATTTCAGGCTGACGTGGTTGTTTGTGTGGAGCCGCACGAATATGGTGGAGCGACTGCAAAAGAAGATCAGAGATTTGGGGAATAACCTGGCACCATTTCCGGTCTGCTCTGTTTAGCTCACACATCACAGTGGACCAAATGAAGTTGGACACCACACGAGTGCATTAGATCAAATAAAAAACTGTTTCACATGTTAACCAAAACAGACAAATACGAGACTAATCCATTTCCTGTCTGAGTGTGCTCATGTGTCGGTACATACTTGGATTTGGGACTTTGTAAGTTTTGAGATTCCAGCATCTTTGCTCCATTAACCTTCTTCTTGTGAATGTTGTACAGTGCTGTTGGCAGAAACAAAACCACACCGCATGCATTTAATTTACCATTTATATGATATACCTTTTCCGAACAGCAGAATCTAAAATGATCATAAAGTTGAATCTCTCGTAAGCAGATTATATTTAACGTTACCGTCATAATAGTCGGGCCAAGTTCACAATCTTTATCCCATTCAAAATGCAACAATTTACCCATTTATCTGTGTTCATTAGGCAGCAGAGCCACTGATCAATTTCAGGCTCGGTCCAAAATGTTGGACACTAAGACCTCTCAGCTACAAAGGGTTTGAAATCCCACTGCATTATCATTTTTCATTCCACGACAGAGCCACAGATCTCACCTCCAGGCAGTGTAAATGAGTCGCTGGTCCTAATCAATAACATCACCGTCCCTCTATAAATGTATTATGGTAATTTTGTGCTTCAGTGCTTATGAGCACTTATCGCCCCTCTAATATCAAGACGCCACCAACAGTTCATCACTTGCGTCCCGCAGGACTATTATGTACCTTCGGTGAGCGCCGGGGCCTCGGCTGTGTACGTCAGGCGGAACTTGCTTTTCTTCCAGCTGCGGTCGTTGCTGATCAATGAGTCGTTGGCCTTCTCGATGTTCACATCATCTCCAACACAGAACACGTCACAGGCAGCCTTGACGCGCAACACAACGGGAGAGAACGCGGCCATTACTTACAGATTCCCATCACACCTCCACAGGAATCACAAAGGGTTTGGAATATGATCTCTTGCACTCTAAGCAGGACTGCCGTCAGCAGCTCAAGGTGATGTTTGGCAAAACACCTTGAAAATTATACCTTTACCACTGAAGGTTGTCTAGGGAGTGAGAAAGTTTTCTTATTTTATTTATGTTATTGTGGTTGCACAGAAACAGGGAACCATATTAAGTGGTGCCAAAAATTTCCAAATGCATGGCAGGATTTGACTTTTAATTCTAAGGTCAAACCAAACCGCGGTCGGTGTTACCTCAGTTGATTGTCTTTGTGCACACAAGATAAATACCTGGAAGTATAATGTAAATGAAGGCTACCGGTAAGCATATTGTTTCCAAAGTTTTGAAGCAGATGCAAACGCGTTTGCGCTACCAGAGACGTAAAACATTGTCAGAATCTGCCATCCTGCTTTTGATTTTGATTGCTTTTGTTTGTTTTCTCTCTAATATTGCTGTTTGCCATAACTTTGGACAAGACTAAATACATAAAAAAACATCTTTCCTTAGGAAATTTGTGAGTTCCTAACTGTGGGAAAAACATCGACATTCCCCCAAACGACAGTATCTCTGAACTCTCTTTAACAAAACCACACAAGGCTAATCTATATGATGTGTTTTTGATAAGTAATGTACAAACTAATGTAATATTACATAACCCCTAACCCCCCCCCAGTGAGGCTTACCTCCCACTTTGAAAAACCTTTGAACTAAACTGAGCCCAAAGGGTCTCAGCCCATGAAACCAACCTTAAAAACCTTCTTGGCCCAGGTTCTGAATGACTCCTCCTGGCCACACAGCTCATCTCCTTCTCCCATGCGTAGGATACGCTCCCCCCCAAGCTCTTCAAACAGCGTGTCCACAGCGTGGGCAAAGGCGCAGAAGTGTGGGTAGGCCCTGGAGCCAAGGCCAAACACTGAGAACCTAAACAGAGACACACACATATGAAGAAAGAGACAGAGAGCCAGGTACTGTAGCGTCAAAAACACAAGCATAAGACATTCGAATACACGGAGCCCACGTTAGAAACTTTCTTCCCCTCTAGAAAGGCACCGAAACAGCTGACGTATATTTACAAACACTTGCGCTGTCTGGCTTCGGATAGATGTAAACATGAAATAGATCACTTCTCTGCAAACGGACAAGTTATCCTTCCGCTGCCTCACTGTTGAAGCAGTCAACCCACATCAGGTTCAAGTTGGAGCAAAATGTCTTCCCTCCTCTAACAGATCAGCAGACTGTCCACTGGTATAAGACGTGTCATCCCGAATATGTTTTGCAAAGGAATCTATACGAACCGAGTAGAATAGAGTCTTTCTGTAGCTAGTCATGATGTTATGAAAGCACTTTTAACTTTTGTATTTCAGAAAGTGTTTATGGTCCTTTTATCTTGTGTTTCTATATCATCACTATGATAATTACTGTCGCCAAAATAACTTCCAGATTTGTTGTTGAACTTCACTTTGTTCCTTTTGTCAGTAGTTGCAAAGCTAGCCAAACCAACAGCTTCACTTCACTTACTTGTGTTACCCACGTACAAAACTGTTGAAATATGGCCCATGCTGCCAAGTGTTTTGTCGATATCTGTTTCCAAATTCAAGGCGAGGCTGTGGCTCTGTTTCTCCAAAACAATCTCATTTATATCCATCAGACTTATTTTTTCTCTTTGCAAGTAACAATAGGGAAGAAACGTGCAAATAATGACGGTCTTATGGCTGCTGGTTAGCACAAAAATGTCATCTGAGAGCATCTTTTGGATACTTAGGACACAGAACAGGATACCTGACACTTGAATCATTATTTTCTGCGCTATGTAAAATGAACAACCCTTAGTCATTAACCCGCACAACATGATTGAAATGAGACTGTGTCTAATTTTGTCAAAGTAATCATTGATTTTGTGATTTGCAGGTTAAAAGATCAAAACAACTCTCAGTTCTAAACTGGGTTTAATGGAGATTAAAGGTGCAGTATGTAATCACTAACTGCAACATGTCAAAGAGCATAACAAATCTAATTTCAATATCGCCGCTCTTACCCCGACGTCTAGATGTCTTTTAACCTGCAAATCACCACATCATCACTTACTGGGGAAGATGAGTCTCTGCCAAGAACAGACCCCATTAACCTTTGGTGTGAATCCAGTTAAAGGGACCGTTCTAGAAATATGTTTCTCACTGTCTTTCGCATTGCAAGATTTTTGCAATGCAATAACATTTTTCGTTAATTTTTAAGGGAATTAAACATTAAATTGATGTAATCTGGTGTGTTTAGGTGGCTGTGGTCTATGAATATGAGTACAAAAAGGGAACTGTGGGGCCTTGGCAGAGATGTTAGCTGTACTGTGTGCCCTTGTAGTTTTATGACTGTTTTGGACCTGGTTCGGTTTTGTTTACCTAACGTTGGCGAGAGGTCCGGTGCTCTCGAAGTTAATCTTGGCTTCTGGCTCGTCGCTGGAGGACTTGCGAGTGTCAGAGTAGGAGGACACGCTGTTGAAACGGACCTTGTAGCTCCTGTACAGGTGGTGAAGAGAAAGATGTGAGACCAGTGGAGGCTGGCTCATAGAAGCAGAGGAGGTTTCTACTTCTCTACTTTTGAGAGGCAAGTGGGAAAAGCCAAAGTATAAAAGAAAGAGAAATTGGTTAGAATAAAGCATTACTAAAACTCTGAAACATTTATGAAATGATTTTCTCGTTTCTTTAAAAAAAATCCATTCTTAAAATTCTAATAGAAAGACCTTAACGGCGACACCTGCAGGCCAGGACGGGCAGAGGAGGACGGGCTCCCTCTGTCCTCCGTGGGGTGGGACCAAGCGTCAGCCTCTGGCTGTTACAAGTAAGGCCTAATGCTGACAAACCAAAAACTGCAGTTCCTCTAATGGCCACTCAAGGCTGGCTCCAAAAAGCGAGGCAATTCCCATAAGAGCCCCTTTTGAAACGCACAAGTTTGAAGCAGAAATAAATTTTCTTTCAGCCTGGTACAAAAAAAAACCTTTTGGTTTCTATACCTAATTTATTCCTTCATTACATGAGCCACTCATTTAAATTATATCAAGTCACACATAATGAGGTGCGTGACCACTTTGAGTGACAGGTACCCGCAAGCCGGCAGCTCGGCTTCATCTCGGCTAATTGCGGCCACTGAACTTGATCTCTCAGCTGTGTTTATGGTGTTGATGCCTTTTGGAGAATTTTGACTCAGATATTGGACACGTGATATGCAGTTAATGTGTGGTTAATTGGCCTGAAGGCAGAGCGGAGGGACAATGTTTTGGATCTGTTAGCGTTAAACGGCAGACAGCTGCTGGCGCTCGCGACGAGACAGCCACGGGCAGTCCGGAGTCTGGAACGTCAGTATCCAGAAGTTCCTACAGAATCTGGAGGAAAACACTGTGAGTTAGGGTGAGGAGAGTACAGAGTTTGTTTTTTAAACGTTTGGGATTTAAAAAAAAGGGTTTATCTTCAGTCTGGCCTGCCGCAATGATCCAGGATCCAGAAACTAGAGTGGAATCACTTTACTTGATGACTGTGCAGAGAAGGGATGGGGAAAAGAAAAGATGCCACAGGGTGATTGATGAGAATAAAAAAAGCAGCAATAAGTAGCCAACTACTGTACAACAACACGGTGCTGTCGGTGCTTCTGTCCATCCAAATTTTTTTGTCACGTTCGATTAGACACACGGACGTACAGCGTATTGCGAGGGAAGAAAAGACACAATCTGGTAAGCATGACTACAACCACATGCAGGCTGAGGGACTTCACTCACTTTCTGTCTTCCGTGTTGGATGTTGGGTGGCGCATCTCCATTAAGGCAGCTCCAAATTTCTACAGTGACCAAACAAAAGGCAATGAGCCACCTGTGCATCTTTGCTTTGTTAGCTGGGAGTTGTTATATAACGTGCGTACCTCTCCATTTTCAGGTGGATCGCCGTTGCCGAAGGTGCTGGTGACCACTAACACCAGCGTCTCGTGCTCCAGGTCCACCACATCATATTCATCCATTGACATGACCTGGGGATGCCACAAAGAAAACAGCTTCAGCCTCCGCTCACATGGTGTTTGTCTCGCTTTTCGTCTCCCACACACACACAAGTGCACGCACACACACTCCACACGATGGATGACTTGAGCGTGTAAATTAAGGCTGAACACACAGCCACTGGCAGAGGAGGAGGCTGTAATGACCACTCTGTCCTCGCCTCTAACGAGATGATAATATGCTGCCGCCGCACGACGAGCATCCACGATGCACACCACTCGTCAGGATGGTTTGCCTGCCACGGAACGCGCTGGCATTTTCACATACACACAAAGACGCGCGGAAACATCAAGGCGTGAAGAAGAAACAGGCTTTAGCCCCTCAACAGCAAGGATTTGCCCCGGGGCGCTCACATCTGCCCCGACACCCACTCTCAGTGACACACACATTCGCACACTTGCACGCACAGATCTCGTCTTATATGATTGATCACACAGGGAAAACAGGGAGGGAAAATAAGATATGACCTGAAGGAAAAGCACACAGTGTGTGATTGAGAGCAGCATGTTGAGCATTTGTCCCCCCCCCCCTCCTTCTTCTAAACAGATTTGCACAGCCAGGGGTGCTTCAGGATCTTGTCTTAAACTACCGCTCCGCTCAACGCTTCGCTGGTTAAATCTCGCTTCCGACCCGCGGCACTCTGCTGCATGAGAGAAGAAGAGAATGTGACAAAAGACACACTTTCTCCCTCAACCCTCTCATCGCCTGAGCTCGGCTGGCATCTGCCTGACTTCGTCAGCCAGAGAGCGAGAGAGGCGCGGGCCGAGGGGTGCAGGAATGATCGCTTTGAATTTTTTTCAATTAGGCGTCCGCACAATTACAGGTCAGCCCGTGTTGCGAACTCTCAGATAAGATGATGCAAGGTGGGAGCAAGCTTACCTTCGCGTCGAAAGCGTGCTTGAAGATCTGGCAGAGGGTTTTGGCATAATCTTGCGACTTGCCTGTCTCTGTGGCAAACAGTATGGTGGCCTTCACCCTCTTGGCCATGGCCTGGCCCATGAGCTTGGCCGAAAACTTCACAGCCCTGCGGAGGCGAGGAAAAACAGCAGACAACGAAATCAAATCATTCAATCAAGGACCAGCGACACAGTTTGCAACCTTTAATCCTCTGTCATAACCAGAAGATTCCCTCACATCTGGTAAAAGATTTGTTATTGAGGGTAATGTGGTTCACTTCAGCAGGCAGCAGGCATTATGTCGGGGTAGCGGATGGATGAAAATTGTGATTACCTAGCTTATCATATCCTCGGGGCAATTATATTAATAGCAGAACAAATGCGTGCATGAGTGCATGCGTACACCAACAAACCACTGACAAAGCTTTGATTACTCCCCGAGGGGTTGATTGGATGAATTTCACCGCTGAGTACTCCAGCTTCCTTCCCATGTGTCTAACTTTTGTCATGATTACTTGTTTAGCTCTAGATTATCATAACACACATCTTACAGTACATTATCGTTGACATTTAGGGCTGCAACTCAACCTTGAGTATATAAATGCTGGAGGGAGAAAAGAAAGAAAACACTCACTTAACAAAATCAAGCATGGCTTTCTTGTAATATTTCTGTACGACCGCACACTCACTTGGCAAGCTTCTTGAATCCGATGGCTCTTTTCTTTGTGGGCGTCCCATTGACTCCTTTCCACACGTGGGTGTTCCAGGGATCAGGCTTTGACATATGGAAAAAAAAAAATTAGAGTACAGTCTTTGTTTAAGGTTCCAAGACGCTCAGACATCTTCTGCGATATTCAGTGTTTTTTGATATAAAAAAGAAGCAATTCACAATTTTAATGTGCCTGATGAACTGGTACTCTACGTCATGATTCCCAGTTTGTAAACATGAGTGCATGACTACGATTACGGCGGTGGTCACCTGGTACTCGAAGGAAGGGGTGAGGCGGTAGTTGAGCATTTCTTGGTGGAACACTGGTGTGATACTTCCTGACATGGGAGGCACAATCCACACCCAGTCTCCAGGACAGCCACCTCGAACCCGGTACTCGTTCTCCATGTGCTTCATGAAGGACTCTGTGGCTGAGTGATGGTCTACTATGGTCACTTTGCATGTCTAAAAATAAGGGACACAAACAATGAACTCATTTATGTATTTTTCCAGTGTAAACCCATTGAGTTTGGCCATATGGCCATTGCAATGGAGTCAGAAGTGGGCATGTTTGTGCGAAAGTGTGGTGCTGTACTGGGGAAGATCCTGATTGGAGCTAAGAACACAAGGAAACGCCATGGTAGCGGCTTTTCAATCCCACAGCCATGCCCTCGAGCATACCCTGATTTATTTTACCCTAAATGGGACCATAACCTGCGAAGTGAACATCATGCTGTATTGAAAAAGACCTGAACTAGTGTTCAAGACCATAAACTCAGGAGGAAAGCGTTTACAGAAGTAATAAATCAAGTGAGAAGCACAGTCATTTTCTCATACGCTCACATAGAATATGACTTCTTTTTGAAACCAGTGGGGTCAAAATGGAAGAATGCAGGTTTAAAGCACTTTCGCATTAATGTCACATATCAGGACACCTTTCTAGAGCGTACATCGATGGTATCTTCTCTGATTCTTCAGTCACTACAGCAGTTGTATCATAAAAGTTGAGCTTTCCAGATCAAACTGAAAGTGTAATTTCCAGTGTACTCCTGTGAAAATGTTTCAGGCCTGCTTACGTTGAATGCGACTCATGAGTGACAAACATAAATAGCAATCTGAACTAGAGACAGCCACATTTAGTCAGATCTTGGCAGAACATGTTAAGTTTAAAAATGTACAGAGGAGTAGTATATTATGCTGCAGGAGTCATATGAGGTGTTAAATGAATGTTTTTATGCTTTTCTCCACGAAACACGGTCACTTGTAAGTGCTGTCGGTTTGAGATGACTGTATCTACCTGGAAGCTGTAAAGAACAGCAATGTTGATCTCCACCAGTGCCTGGTCTTTCCAGAGGGAGGACGTCTTCCTGGTGTCTAAGGCCATCTTGATAGCAACCTCCTACATATGACGACAATTACAATGTCAAGATTTGTCATGTCTTTTTCTTATTAAACGTTCTGACAGAGTGTGATGTTCGACTATGTTTTATGCACTCAGGAGGTGCTAGCTAGAAGATAAAAAAAACAAATAAAATCAAAAACATTTTCTACATATCCTGTAACATCTGCGCATAATTATAGTGACGACTCCAGTGGATAACGTTCAGGACTGGGAATAAATTGTCTTCTTATTCGCCAAATAATTGCAAATAATTGTACAGAACAAAAAAAAAGTGAATAGAGAGAGTCTGAGTCAGTTCTTAAGGATTTTGGAGATTTGGAGAGGCAGATACTACCTGTCCAAATATGTATAAACATACAGTATGTAAATGTATGAATAAATAAATAGATGAATAGATTTTGCAGACTATTAAAATGAAAACTGGATCATTTATGTCAAGAGAGTTTGTAACAAGCACAAAGATTTCATGACAATCCTGTCACTGAGCTTTCTCCTCACTGTGCCCAATTAGAAGAAGAATGGCGGTCTGATTGGGTCATTTGGTGACACAACACATGCTCCTCTCTGCACGAGGCTTCAGTCAGCCTGTGCCTCTGATTCCTTCAGTGGAGCATGACTCGGTGTGTGTTTCTGGCACAAAGCGCTACCTCCAGAATGTTGTAACGTGAGCTGTCGCAGAAGTCCCTCACGCCGATCTCCGTGCCCATGTACCAGCCACTGAAGGGGCAGCAAGTGAACTCCAGGCCGCCGATCTCCATTAGCATGTTGGAGACCGCCGGGAGGCCGTACCACTTCAGGTCCAGGTCCTTGAACCACTTGTACCTAGCCGGAGCAAACCAGAGAAGGACTGTTAGCTGCAGCTCCTGTCTTTTTGAGACACGTGTCATTAAAAAAGGATAGCGGCCAAAATCAACATTAACGCAACGGAACCGTTTTTGACAGCTTTTCAGTGCTGGACTGAGCAGGCAGGACCTCAATCTACCTCCCACCCACTCACTCCTTGCACCCTCTAGGGGGATTGATAACATTGCTTTCAGTGTGTTATTTGCAGTGCTGGGTTTCTAATCTCGTATAATGATGAGACGCTGTTGGTGGTCGCATGCCTGTGCCAAGCTGCTGCCAGAGCTGAGGGCCAGTTGATGCAGGGCATCGAGGGGGAGATGCCAATTTTGGGGGGAGTCTGGCAGGGAGATCAGTGTGTCAAGGGATTCTGAAATGCTCTCTGTGGCGTGAAGCAATGTAATGATAGCTCTGTCTGCATTTGTGTCTGCATGTGTGAAAACTAGCGTCGTGGTAATAGCAATTTCTTGACTGTGATCGTGGGTTTTAGATACAGCAGCCTAACGCTCGAGATCTCAAAGGCATTGTGGCGTTTGTGCAATACCTACCAATGTCAGAGACGTTTTCATGAAACAAAAGCAAACACATTAGAAGAAGAAAACGGAGGAAGCTTGAAACCTCACTAACAAGCCCCATGGTTACCACAAAAACCGGCATAGCAACAGATAAAGTTTGGATAGCTGCGCTTTCTGGGAATATTCAGCACAGTTGGAATGTGACAATAACCCAATCAGACTTCTTGGCAAAAAAGTACGCCATTGTTTAACAAGTGTTGTTAAGAGATGTGTGGGGGTGGATGTCTTTTTGTGCAGTCCCCTCTGTTCTTCGTGCACGATCAAGCGGGGAGGCACAACTCACTTTGGGTGTGTGATTGGCACCTCCAGGATGAGGTCCTCGGGGATCTCGAACAGCTCAGGGTCGTTTCCGTTGGCTTGCAGCAGGAGCGGGAGGACATCGAAACGCCCCTTTGGAGCTTTCCATCCCAGCTGCATGCAGATCTAGCGACCAAAAGCAACATGTGAGCCAACTTCAAAAGGGAATTTTTGCAGCGCCACCTCGTTGACACACCTCCTCTTGTGTACCTCGGTAAATTCAACATTAGCAGGGTCTCCCACGATCCGTCCGTCGGGCTGTTTGTAGCCTGCGTAACGAATGAGCTGACTGTTCCACACTCTGTAGTCATGTTTGCCATCTGTCCTCTGAGGAAATATGGTGATGGCTGACCTGTAATACAACACAAAGTATGATTATTTTTTTGTCAGTATGTCAGTAATGTGTATATACATTTGAAATATTAACAGAAACTAGCTTATAACTAGCTTATTGCTAGCTTGAGAAACATGTGTAATAAAACAATCAGATTCCTGAACTGTGCCACAGTTCTATTTTCAGTAGCATGTTGATCACAGCTCATACTTCAACAAAACCTCAAATGGTCTACATGAACAAAGAGTACATTAATCGTCAAGATTGCTTACATATGGTCGGCTTTGTGCATGTAATCCGTGCCCAACAGCGTTTTTGATTAGGTTATGTCAAAGGACTCGTGGCTTAACCACCTTTGTTCTGTTCTACATCCCTATTGCGTTTTAATGCCATGACCGGCTAAAAGTGTTAATGCTGCTAAGCCGGTTGTAAGTCGCTGTAGAGGGAGAGCAGCTGGTGTGAATCTGGGCCGGTAGTGCTAGCAGTTCACATCTGCAGGAAACAGTCTCTCAGCTTGGCTCCGGAAACTGGCGTTAATGGTGAAACCAATAGTCAATCAGACCTCAGCATTCTTTGTCCTCTTGTAAACAAAATAATGTCAGAATGAAGAATAAAGAATGGCTTATTTTCATTTGAGAAACTGATGTGCACATATTAATTAATCACAAAGATATTCATAACGGTCATATTACTAAATAGAAGGCATTAACACCAGCCAATAGATTTCTTTGCAAGCTGGCATCCCGAAATGTGTTCTTAATAAGTACTAATGACTTGTAGATGATGATTCGTAAACAACTGCTGAAGCCATTTGTTATGAATAATAAACCCATTATAAAAGGATTCTTTGTAGTTATGATTGTAATTATAATGATTCAGCAACTTACAGCTGGTTTTTTTTGTCTTTCACTTAATCGACAACCCATTTAAAAGGGATTTCAGTAATATTTACTGCGCTGCAGGCACATTATCATATTAACCATGACATCCACTGATCGAAAAAAAAAAAACAGTCTCACAATCTTGTTTGTTGCATCATTTTAGGACCGTCTCTCAGAATCATCTCAGTTTTTGTAACATTGACAGAATATTTCCCAAACGATTACAACATGTTGCAATAGCACCATTGTGCACTATGTTTATCTATGCGTCTGCGTTTATTTAGGTTAAAGAGAGCCGGGCTGAGGGAGCCGCAGCCAGGACGTTGCGCTGGCTCTTATCAACATGTGTATCCAGGCTGTCCTTCTGAGGGGCCGGGCTAAGCGTAGTAATGAGTCAGGAGCTATCCATCATCCAACAAGTAAATATGAGGTGTCACATGTGATTAGGACTTGGCAGAAAAAGTGAGCAAGCGCTGCGCAGGTCTGACAAATGACTGCTTGTTAGCAACGTCCGCCGCCTCACCGACGGGGCAATGATCTGTGCCGAGACAGTGACGGATAGACGGGCGGCAGATAGTGTCAGAGACAGCATTAAGAGACAGAGCACACACTGACAGATGGGACAGTGGGTCAAGTCAGAGTAGTCAGACAGACAGAGAGGGTGATCAGAAACATGGAGTGACAGATGGGGAGAGGAACGGGTGTAGTTGGAGGAAGGCATGCAGAGTTGAACAAAGAAAACAAGACGAAGTAAATAGTTGAGCAGTTTTCTGTGTGTGTGTGTGTGTGTGTGTGTGTGTGTGTGTGTGTGTGTGTGTGGCGTTTACCTCAGGTTGCCTTTGTTGGTGGCGTACTTGATGTGGTTGCAGATATAGTTGTACATTCCATGAGCTGTTGTGCAGTCTCTAGCATCAAAAACCTGGAATGTAAAAGTGGAAATAAACACTCAGAGCCAGGTTTATGCACAGTGACTTGTTTCGGTAAAGTAAATATACCATTTAAATAAATAAAGTATGTATATTTTTTGTTCCAAAGCCAAATAAGTGACAGAACCAAATGTCTTGTACTGTATCACTGAGTAAGAGCACCTTGAAGATGACCCGCATTACTTGTTGAACTGTCAAAAACCACATGTGAAGAGTTAAAGCAGCACCAGCCCCCACGCCAAGATTTCAGCTAAACTGTATATCACCTGTAGTTTTGACCACTGGATCCTCCCTACACATCGGGCTGCGTTCCTCCAGGCGTGCTTGGCTCCATAAATCAGTTCCGTGTCTTTCAGCTGGTAAGTTCCTGAAGCTTCGATCTCCTTGGTCACCTCCTCCAGCCTGTCCACGTGAGCCTTCGAGCCAAACCTTTAAGGACAGGACAGGTCCAATGGCACCATAACACAGGAAAACATATGCATGCACACCTATGGCACAGCACAAGCAATTTGCCGTTCCTCCAGAGTACTTAAATTTGTGTGTGTGAACTTCAACTTGTGCAAAAACTCTGTCTTTTTTTCTTTAATAAGTGTTTCAGTGGCTTCAGCCACTGTGTTGTTGGATTATACTTGTTCGTGCTGTCTGCCTTGGTAATTTATTCATGTGTCAGGCTACTTAATTCATGTAGTCTCCTAATGCTTGTTGCACCTGCCGTGGTGTCACTTTTTATTTACCACTGGCTAATTTTGTTTAATGGTCTGAGTTTGGTTATTTCTAGTGAAGCCCCAACCTTGTGGGCGGGTGAATATTTATGATAGTCTCCCAAACGTGTGTGTGTGTGTGTGTGTGTGTGTGTGTGTGTGTGTGTGTGTGTGTGTGTGTGTGTGTGTGTGTGTGCGTGCCCCACCACCTGCACCTCGTTCCATAAGCAAGACCCCTGCAAATACCGCAGTTACTCCTGTGTTACCATATAAAGTCAGGGTTAGGTTAAAGATTTGAGTGTTAAGGAAGTATTACTGACCCGTTGATTCTCCCAGCTCATCAAATACTGACACTTTGGGATTGTAGGATGGTTAAGCCGCCAATCCCAAAGCATCCGTTGAGAGCAAGACTCAAAAATCCAACAGGAGGTTTAAGTTGAGGTGGTTAGTGTTATTTGATCCAAACACAACAAGAGGGTTAATTTGTGTGAACAGAATACCGATCTGGAGAACAATAGGACCCTTGGAACATGGATGTGCTCCAAAAATATTTAGCCTCATCACTTTGCCACGGCCAGATTGTATTCTTCACATCAGTTAGTTCACTTCACCTTCCCCGCCACCACAAGGGGTTGTTGTTTACAGCCTCCAGCCCAAGTTTGCCCGGGCTGTGCTGTTTGATGTATCTTACCCTTCAGGCTCCTTGACTGACTTGTTGCTGTGATGTACAGTATGTTGACATGTTAATACACTTCATCACACTTGTAACTGAATACGTGTAACAGGGTTATGTAATCAGGATACAAAAAGATGTCATTTTAGATTAGAAGGATGCATTAGATACATTCTGTCAAAAAGGGGATTACTTGCAGGATTACTAACACTTTTATAATAGATGACGCCAGATATGCTAGTCTGTAACCTCGCATATGCACTCGCATGAAAACACTTGATGACTCTCACGCAACATCAGTCTTGTCCTTAGTGAAAATCGAATACAAAAGTGTGTATTCTTAAAAAATCCCCACTTATTAAGATTAAGTAAATGTGATCTTATTGATATCTATTGCCTCTAGTCTTTGTTTGCATGTGTTTGGAACTTAAGTAATTCAAGAGCAATGGAAAGTTATCAAATTACATGACTTTATTATTGTGATTACATCACCGGCGGCTACACTTTTTAACAGTTAACAGTAACTCGCTTTTTTTATTCCACGTATTCTTCTTCCTTTTCAAAATCTGGTGTCTACATTACCCACAATGCAACTTGTCACTGAATGACATGACTTTATCAGATTACAGTGTTTCCTCTGGAGCCACAAAAAGGCTCTTTTTTTTTTT
>CAEMYA010000092.1:6842575-6856638 GCA_903131615.1 Diplodus sargus
TTTTTTTTTACATATGCAGAAGTACTCCCCAAGACCTGTGAACACACTTTAATGTGTACAATTGGTGGCATTATCCTTTAACTCTGCAGCTGCTACAGGCTGTACTCACCTTTTGATGGAGGTGTAGTACTGGTCTATGAAGTCAGTGGCCAGTCGGAGAAGCTCCTCTTTGCTCCTGACCTCATCTGGTTTGTGGACTTGCTGATTCGGCATCATTACAGACCCGATGCACACGTTTTCTGTGCAGACCGGCATCTGAAAACACCCACAACATGACAGATGAGGGAGGCTCTTTCAGGGATGAATTCTGGTTACTTTTTCAGCGCACAAAATAAAAATAAAAAATTAGCTGAAGAACTGTGTGATCATGATCATATGGCAGAATTCCGTGGCATCCTGTTCCTTCCAGCAAAGCACAATACTAACAGAAGATACAATGTATGTACTCCATGGTGCACGAAACAGCTGTGCTAATTGGTTTTACTGGACAAAAAATACTTCAGGGGCATTCAGGATTCCTGTCCACTCACAAGAGACTGTTTCTGCCTCCATCTCTGGATTGTGATTGAATGCATCCTGAGACGAGCATGGCATCCTCTTAATTTACAAAAGACAGAGCTATCAGATTATCTTCCTGCTCTATTCATTTAAGATTTACCGGCTAAATCTCGGTTCTGCCTAATGTGAAACAGAGACAGGAAATGTTTTAATTCAAGCAAATGGAATCAGTCAAAAGAAAAGGAAACAGTTTCCCAAACATGTTAACTTCAATGGCTATGTGAAACCATAATCGCAGCACATATTTTGACCTATGGAGGAAGGTGCTCACTTTTCAGTGCTGAGTAAACTATATTTACCTCATATGTTCTTGCTGGAGAACCTGATTAAACATCAAGTTAAGGGCTGCTCTCGATCCCTGATTGAGACATTTCTGGATGGGAAAAACTCCATTTCAACTTTTTCCAAGGATAAAATACAAAAAGTGTGAAATAAAAAGTTGAAAAGTTTCCAGATTTACCAGTGTACTACTTATTATGCTTATCATTTATCATTATGCTATGCTCGGTTCAATAAAAGGTCAATTTTTATCATAAGTAAGGTCAGTTTTTATTGTGAGTTCTGGACTTATACATAAGAATCATAACGTTTTTACAGTTTCTTTCATCATATCGCTCACACATGGCTGGCACGCACGTTAATGAATGAGTAAGTCAGTGAGTCATGGGTTGGTATCCTTCCATGAGGCAGAGACAGGAAGACAGAGAGAGCGGGGAGGAAAGACAGAAAATAAGAAAACAGACAGATGCAGAGAGAAAATTGCTCATAGCTGAGAGCAACCCTGTGTGGTCAGTTTTAATATGATTAGAGCTGAAGTCAGCTGTCACTTTGGTTTGCCTAAATGCCTTCACCAGCTCAGGGAGCGATCGAATGAGTGAGCAAGAGGAGCGCATGACAGGAACGATAGCGCAGGCGTGCAGTCGAAGAGGAAATTTGACAATGACCCTGCTGCTAAAATTGGCCTGTTACGCCGAACCACACACTTGCACTGTCCAAACACTCAGAAGCGGAGCGGCAGTCCGTCCAAAATAAACTCCCCCCCCCACCCCCCCGCGTCACTTCCAACGAGTCCAACCCCTCGCTCGGCGAATCCAGACAAAAAAATCTTTTGAACAAGACAACATACACACCATCACAGCCAGTCAAAACAAAAGAGAATGGAAAGGAAATTGAGTTGACAATCTGAAGTGCTCAAGAAAACATAGACAGAAATAAAGGGACTTTTAAATATATAAGAGGAAGCTAAGAAAATATAACAGACAACAGCAAGGCCGAGGCGGGAAAAACATGAACAGTGAGAGGTGACAGAGTAAAAAGGGGAAATGGATGAGGAGAGCTGGGAGTGTTAAAAATAAAACAAAGGAATCACTTGTGCTCCAGCACGTCCGCTCATCGTACCGCTCTGGGCATTCATGCCAGCCAGCTGTCCTTTTCGAAAAAGACGGATCATCCTTGAATACAGCAGCGTCTGTGATATATATTTATATATATATGTACATATAATAAATCTGGAGATGCTACTACAGGCTATTCATTGGGATGCACAGCCTGTTCGATAAGTCACCAAAGTAATTAGGCTGTTGTTTGCTGTTTACGAATGGCTGCAGCGTTTTGGGGGTTGAATGCTTAAACAGTGGGGTTCACCTTGTGCCTGCTAGACTGGCTTACTAACTAGAGGAGGAAACTTTGGCTGCATGATAAAATAGGGAAAACAATTCATGGACAGAGCGGTTGATAGATGAACGGCAACGAGAAATCAATTCTTTCACCAAAGTCTTTGCATTTTGGAGCTTTACCCTCAAACAAAGTTTTTGCAAATGACCTTACTTACTTGTCGAAGCCACCATGATGGTGGAAACTTGTCATTTCATCACGAGTAAATACAGGTACGTGTTCACCTCTTAAGTTTGCGCTTTTAAAATGTAACAGTACTTTCACTTGACTACAGTTTTTTTGGCTACTCTTGCCACCTCTGCTGATATCAATCACGTTCCCTTTTTTTTTTTCTTTCCGAAGGATTTATGGTTTCATAAGCTTCACCCAGATTTACACACCCCCTCTGTGTTCTGCTTTCTGGCTAAATAGAAGCTAAATCATCAACATTTCAGGCAAGAGCACTAGTGTATGAATACTTAGTGAGAAGCAGCTAAAGGCACGCCACGCTGTGCTATTATTCTTCAATCTACTTGACTTGCAAATTATGTGTTAGTATGTCTGCAGGCTAAATGTTTTTCCAGTCCACCAATACACTGTGTTTGCTGTTAAGCAGTGTCTTTAAGACACTATTTAAGTCACAGATATCATGTCTGTCACCTCTGGTTAGTTGACCTACACTATGACAGCGTTGCAGACACGCAGGGATACTGTCCGTCAAACAGTTGTGCTGTGTTAATATGTAATGTTATATTGATATATCATTTGTTACATCACAATCAGGTATCATGTTCAACCTTGTGTGACATGACAACAGGGTTAATCAATCTCTCAGTGGGCTTGGTGTGTTTGACTAATAAGATCATATCTTATCGAAATCAATAAACTTGGCATACTCTTAGTTTGGAACTTTAACAATGCAACCAGTGTGAATATATTTTAATACAGCAGTCATGTACTAAATTACCTCTTAACCTACAGGTGAAACTCTGAGGTCATTTTTGAGGCTGACATGTTTGAACTTGTTCGATTGAATTACATTTTTACATTTAAACTTAATCATTACACTCTTTTTGGACATGTCCATGTAAAGTGAGACATAATACTGAGTATTATATATATATACCAGGCAGACACTTTACTTGAAGGTGTACAAAAAAGTAACTAATGATTAAATAATTGGTAATTAATGTGTCTACTTGGTAACTAATGGTTGCCTGACGATCAATTAAGAGTACTATTAACTGAATATAGTATCTCTGAGTCTGTCCCTTAGTAACTTCTTATTATCTACTTTATAGTCTATGAATCATAGGACTCATTAACGATTCATTAATTGTAAAGCTGTTCCTGATTCATTCCTTACTTGCTCCCATATAACTAGTCCAATTTTTTGTGTACCTTATTGTAAAGTGACATTATTCCTTTCTCAGGTGTAAAGGACACCCTTCTCATAATGTTTTAGTTTTTAAATTGTGGGAATTCGCCTGATCGCTTTAACTTATGATATAACAAACTGAGGGGCGGCTGTAGCTCATCGGGTAGAGCAGGTCGGCTAGTGATGGAAGGTCGCTGGTTCAAATCCCAGGGCTCCGGGCATGTCCTTGATACTGAACCCCAAATTGCTCCTGATGTGCGGTTGGCACCTTGCATGCCGGCCTCTGCCATCAGTGAGGGCCCTGCGATGAGCTGGCGACTTGTCCAGGGAGTACCCTGCCCTCACCCAGAGACAGCTGGGACTGGCTCCAGCAAAAAACCCAGCGACCCCAGAGAAGGGATAAAGCGGTTACAGACAATGGATGGATAACAAACTGATATATCTTAGGTTTGTGGAATGTTTCATTGTTGTTTGACTTATTGATTGAGCAAGAACATAATCAGCAGATTTTTCCACAAATTAAAGAAAGTCCTAGAGTCAATACTCAAACAACTAAAGTGTTGTTCTATTGTATTGCATTGAATAACAACTGATTTATCCAGGTTTTTTTTTTTCAGTAGCTTTAAACCATTTTAATATATTGAAGGGTGACAGGGTATGGGGACAATAGGACCTCACAGCCTTTACTCAAATTCACAACTGGCATTGAACCCCCAGCTCTAGTAGGATGACTCACAGCATCAATCAAGGCCGCTTTATCCAACCATTAGTTTAACTCATTTCCATATGCCTTACCTTGCTGGAGCTGTGGTGGAGCGTGTCGCTGTAGACGGTGCCAGTCTCCCAGTTTTTGATCTTTAGGAAGCGAGGGCATTTGGAGGGGCTGCCATTCTGCAGTGACTTGGTGGGTGAGTGCCTGTCCTGGGCAGGAGGCTGGAAAGAGCAGACAGATGTATACACATGAGTCACTACTTTGTGCCTTTGTACTGTGTTGGGCTAAAAGGTTGTGGCCTGTAAGACACCTTCGGTGCAAGTTGGGTAAATCGTTTTTTGACTGGGAGTCAAACAGAGGAAAGCTGAAAAAAGATACAGGTTGCCCACTGCGTGAGATTGTATTTGAGTGCCGCAATTGGACATTGATTGGCAAATTTCAGACTGGAATAAGATGAGTAATATCTGCAAGCATTGCACACTGTAACCACTGTAAGGCAAAGAGCTTCCTCTGTGGACTTCCCGCTCTTTACTCTCAAGGAAAATCAGTTTGCCATTGTGCTTAAGTCTCTCTCGCGCAAACTTTCGCACTCATCCACTTAAATTCTCTCCTTCTTTCATTTCTGTTATATTTCTCACTCCAGGATGAAGGCAATCAGCATTTAACAGCAGGTTAATGGCAAGCTAACTCCTGTCTCACTGGGTTTTCCAATACTGTAGCTATTGACGGATGAATGCCTGCAATTTAACCCCAAAGCCAACTGCAAGCGTTCCGAGAGAAAGGCACCGAGTGATTGCCTAAGATCAGGGTAATCAATCCCACACCTTGGAAGCTCTCTTGTCATCTCCCCGAGCATTGTTAATCGCACAGCGGAGCAGCTTCTGAACAACAGTGACACAATCATCATGCTCGCTGGGAAGATGAATACCAACAGAGTCACGCCAGTCTGAGTCTCATTGTCACTTCGCGTCTTCTCAAACAGCAGAGAGGCATGAGGGGTATTGAATTGAATTTGATTTTGCACACACTGCGAGTAAAGAGCTCAGTTTCTGTGCGCTCATGCTCCAACAGCAGTAACCCCCACTGTGCGGCTCTGATATGACACATTGTTATCACCGAGGTTGTGGACAGGAAGCGAGATCACTGTACCATAAAGAGACTCTCAGTCGAGCGGGCAAAGAAAAATCAGATGCAGGGTTTTAAGGCTTGTTGACTGTCAACAAGCCTTAAAACTCTGTCAACAGCGAACATGAAAAAGCCGAGCAATTGCGTATTTGAATATGAGCATTGGGCTTGTCACTCACTGACCAGAAGCTAGAGCTTTGGCATTTA
This sequence comes from Diplodus sargus, assembly GCA_903131615.1. NCBI lineage: Eukaryota > Metazoa > Chordata > Actinopteri > Spariformes > Sparidae > Diplodus > Diplodus sargus. The sequence goes on from CAEMYA010000092.1 coordinate 6,848,209, forward strand.
AATTCAAGAAAAATACATTTCTGTGAATGCCATATGCAGGTTTCAGAGGAGCCCGCTCATATGAACAACTCTTAAATGTCAGGTAATTTTTGTCTTTATTTATACATGTGTATTGACGTAAATTATAAATGTCACTGTGGAAGGAAGCGAGGTCAGTTAGTAAATGGTCACCAATGAAATATTTGGGCAGGACAGACATAGATCAAGAGTGAGAAAAAGGGAGAATTATAGGCTACTTCAAATATGATTGTTCTCAAATGGTTCCATTGACCTACTGCTAAAACCCCTCCCCCAGTTACTGTCCAATCATAGCTTAGCCAGTGCATCCGGGCATGGCAGGCCTGACCAAGGGCTGTGTACAAAATCACTCCCTGGTTTACATATTCACTACTACTTATGTAATAGACACAATATGTAGCTGCTGTCGTAAGGGGGCTCTCTATCTAAACAAAACAAAAGGTGTTTGAGAACAAAGGGCCAAGAGCCGCTGGTCAGCTGCCAGCTGGAGACTGTTAACTGACAAGAGGAAACCTCAAAGATTACCTTTTTATTTTTTCAGATAAAAAATGGATTCATCTTCACTCCTGTTTATCAACCTGACTACAGCAACGGTCCACGGAGCTGACCATCATTTTCAGGTGTTTATGTACTTTAAGAGGGGAAATCAACTCCACTTCATGAAAAACATTACAGTATCTGGTAAGTAGACTACTGAATTCATCAAGTGTCATCTTGAATTTAACCACACAGGCACACACACACACACACACACACACACACCATTGTTGTGTGTCATTGCTTGCTCTAGTTTACCGTAAGGACTCTTCAGTGGAAACCCAAAATGGATCTATGGTTTAGACACAGTTGCTACTGGTACGATAGGATATTAAGGGCACTATACTGAAAGTACAGAATGAAAGAAGGAAATTAGGCATCAGTGGTTTGCTTAACAAAGAGCCTTAAATTAAGATTTTGCACCCCTACTTATCAGCATCGATTTGCATGATTGCCAAGCTGTAGGCACTCCTTGGTAATTGTCACATGTGTCATTAAGTATAAAGAGTACTTTTTCCACTCCATTGTGACTGTAGCGAGTAGATTAACACACGCTCAATTAGAAATGGCAGACAGCACTGCACTATATACAGTAGTCACTAGGGAGTAATTTTGATCACAGTCAAGCTTTGGATCTCTCCACACTCTAAAGGGGCGAGGCTGCAGTAAGTGCCAAGCATTTAAAGAGTTTTAAGGCCAGTATTATTTAAAAGTCAAACAGTCAAACTCTGTCCTGCATGCTGACATTAATAGTTCAGGCTGACGTTAGAGCTTATTGCTCTTTGCTGGAAGAAAGTTAGCTGGAAACTGCTTATCCAACCAACTCATGGAATTGCTACCGTCAGCTTAATTAGTGCGCTAGCTTATAAAATCCGCCAGCAACAGATGTCACTTCAGTTAGCAACTCGCGGTCAGTGGCTAGAAAATCTTTGCTGACTTTTGTCTTGCTCTGACTGAAATCAAGAAACCATGGTTTGAAGAATTTGTAAGAATTTTTAGTATAAATCTGCCACGGTTGGTATTGTTGACTACATATATGGTGTGCAAGAACAGAAAGCTTGGTAGCAGTTATGTGGCTTAGTAAAAGACTTAAAAGTCATAAAGCTAACGCTGAAAGATATACTGTTGGTACAGTATATCTGATGAAGACAACTTTTTCCAGCCTCAATGACACAGTTCTTCCCCTTGCATTCCATTTTATTCAGGGACATTGCTGGAGTATGTACACTTACGTATCGTGTGGATCGCATCACGCCTCAAATCAGCAGGCCTCAATGTCAAGAATAAGGTGTGGATGTAACAGAAAGGAGCATCAATGGAGTCCAATTAAAACTAATCTGATGAAGATAATTTCATAATGGGGCCCAATGACCAAAGTCTTTCTGGTAAATGCAGTTACGCAGTGAAAGTTCCCCATTCACTCATCGATTAAAACATCTGATGGGAAATGAAGATGACGAGCGCGAGACAGGGGGTGGATGGGAAAAGAGAAAAAGGAGAGACCGACACTGTGAAAAATGAAAAAAGGCATGCGATACTCGTTAAATATTTATATGGTTTAGCCAAGTACATTCATGGAACGAGAATCGGTGTCTTATTCAGTGATGATTCAGCCGTTACTTGGTGAAAAAAAGGAGGCACAGAGGCATAATCTCTGCTTTCAATGGATCATCAGAGGTGGTGTCTCAAGACGTCACTAGCTGGTGGAATTTCTGCCACCTTTCGTTTGCAGCAGGCTTATTAAACATTAAATTATGCAGAAGCAGAGGCTCAAGCTGGAGGCGCACGGGCAATCCTTCACCAAAATGAGAGAAAGTAATTTGCAGGGCATCGACATGTCGCTCGAAATCCTCGTATTTAATCACACGAAAGTTTGACTCAGATTTTCCCAGACCGTTTCACTCGTGCTTTACTGACTTGAGCCTACCTAATAAAACACTCAGCAATGAGTTGTCAAAGTTAGCATCAGTGCCCAGATAGACCACCTGCAGGGGCGCTGCTTGCTGCATGCGACCCACCCTCTCACAGTAACATAGGTTTCCTCCGTCTGAGCGCACACAACCAGGAAAGACATATGGCCTCTTATCACTCCGTACATACATATCCCCTCTAACTGCCGTCAAGCATGCATCATCCGCACAACCCCCCTACCCTTCCTCTCCTCTTTCCAACACCCTCACATGAATTTTCTCGCAACCATGCACATTATACATTCTCGTCTCTGCAGGTCTGAGGGGCTGGATCGTTTCAACAGGGGCCACATTCGATGGAGAGAGATGGATCAGCAGCTGCACGCATTCATTATGCCTCCTAGAATCATTTCGCCCCATCCGGTCCCATTGATGGGGGCTCGAGTGACGTCACAAGTGGGTGGATAACGCGGACCATGTGCAGATTACGACACTATCCCTATCACAGACACTCAGACCTGCGACCAGACCCTTCTGTGTGGAAGGCATAAGCTGGATTTAATGCAGCACCAGCTTTCCCCCCGGAAAGATCTAATGCGGAGGTGATGGGATCTTAAGCAAAGGCTTTACTACTATGTGCTAAGAAGCAATACAGATGTGCGTGCTCCGTTTCTGAAAGCACGGAAAGTGCCAATATTGTGGATTATTGTGCAAGGCTAAAGAGCTTGACGGGCAACGGGAGCCATGCGTGCACATGCATTATACGGCTGCAGGGTTTCACTTTGCGACTCTGCTCATGCTCACACAGATAAAAGGTCAAAAGGTTTTCCAGGTTTTCGATCGAAGCAGAGCAGAGTTAGTTTCAAGTTAAAGACAAGCAAAAGTTTCACTTTACCTGGTCAGTGTCAGCGTTGTTGAGCACCACCGGTGTGTTTTCCAGCATTCTGTTGTTATCTGACGCCAGCTGGGGAGCCGTGCCATTTCCCACGCCATGGTCCCTAGAAATCATAGACACATTTCCGTCAGGTGTGTGTGCCCACGTCTGGGGCAAAACAGCTCATATAAAAAAAAAATCCCAGTCAGACCATGCACACACATGCAGATCACACACAATCAGCAGGATCAAGTCATAGACACTCTAGGCACAAGCCCAGGGCCTAGACAGATGCCAAAAGAGCTGCCTGCTTTAATAATATTTAACATACTTATTCAAATACATATTCAAAATTAGAATATTAAAAAAATCTAAAAGAACCTGGCCGGCCAATCTATTGCGGCCCTGCAAGCGCAGACCTCTCTTCCATCTCGTACTGATACATAAACAACACAGGTTTGCGCACCCTCCAAAATGCTATTAAATCAGAAATCCCTGCACAGTTCCTTAAGGCTCTGCACACCCACATGGGTGTTTCCTCTGCGCAGGGTTCAGACAGAGCTTGGCTGGCGCCTCTCAGGCTCCCCTGTGTTACTTATGTGCACCTGTTGCGGAGCCGCAATGGGAAAACTTGTTACTGTGTGTCCTCGGCAATTTGTCGCCACAGCTTTGCTCGGACTTTATTCTGACAGCATGTGGGAGTAAAACACAGAAACTCAAAACACCTGATACGAGTGCGAAGGAGGAGAAAGACACTTGACGGTAAATTCTGAGCATACATACATGCTCCTGGACTGACTGATTCAGGTTTGCCTGGTTATTAAAGCAAATATATGGCACAGGCAGATGACGAATAAAGACTGGCTGATTGGATTTTTGTCTTTCTTTGAATTCAAGACCAACAGCTGCCATGCACTGCCCAGGGCTAGAAAGAAACACGATATTAACAGTGAGGGATCTCACTCTGAGCTGTATATGTACGATCCTTAGAGACCAAAAGAGCGGGGGGAGGGGACATCCTCGTGGCAAACCACACGAGCCATGAATAAATACGGAAAACTCATTGGCGTGTGATTTCAAGTTTGCATTCCTCCAATATAAAACGCCCACGCACATATCGCCCCTCACTGTTTTTCACACTCAACCCCCCTCCCCCCCTCCCGTCTTCCTCATGTGCACGCGTCCATGCTAATTGTAAATCCCACTGAAATCCTCCTTCGCTGTATCTCTTTATTGCCTTTTTGCTCCTTCCAGAGCGAAATGAATGAAAACTAGCTGCTGCGTGATTTTAAGATGGCCCCTTTAAGAAAAGCCATTTTTAGCAAGACTTCACCGTTCATGCTTTGAAATAATTATTTTTTTCCCTTCTAAACACATCTCTCCGGAGCGCAGTGAATGACTCAAAGTGTATTTATTAACGTGAGGAGGATGTGCATGGATTGGTCAAGAATGAGATATTGATTCATGGAGACTGCAGCCTCAATTTGATTTCAATTGGTTGTGGGAGTATAATAGCAGATAACTGAGACGCCAATATCAACAGAACACATGGATGGCAGACTATTTAGGCGAAAAGTCGTGGATGGAATATTGGCTGGAACTGTGAAGCGCCATGAAAAGCCGGTCTAGAATGAACAAGCAAAACAAGCAATCTAAGCCCTACATTCAAGTCGTATTAATCACAAGGAAACATGTTAATTATACAGAAAATTCAACTTGCACTACTGCATCCTACCTCCATAGGGTTCGGAAGAAGTTTAATTCTCTCGCAAGCTAATGAGAACCTTTCTAGTGACAGTTTGTGACAGGCGTTGTATTGCAATATGGTAATTTGTGGCTACTGTGTCTCATTATCATGGCAACTGACATCAATACTGATGACTGAATGGTCTATCCTAAAGTATTGAAAGGTGAACTGCAGCAAAACCTCCTCAAATCAAAGATTGCACTGTAGTTACATAGTGCAGAAACAAGTGATAGGGGCGGCGTGGGTGAGAAAGAGACACCATTCACCCTGTTACAAGACGCTGTGCCGTCAACATGATTTTGAAGCTGTTATTTTTAGGTTAGGTATAGTTGCAAAGTTCACAAGAACATGCAGACAGCATTTTGTCCCAGTAATGTTGTGAGCAATGTCATTTTAATTGGGGTTTTCTGGAGAACAGTGTGCAGACAGTAATTACTTGGCTCTGTACACTGACTCATATTAGATGAATGAGAGCAGTGGTGGCTAATGCAACGCAGCTGGTTCAGGTGGTTTGGGAACTGTAGGGTGACAAAGTGAGCGGGGAGACTTTGTTTCAGTCAGAGGACCAGGTGTAGGCTCTTGTGCCAGCCAATAACCACCGTGTTGGGGAGTTCTTGACCTAAATCCTGATTCTAATTTTACAGGGCTCTAACTCCAGCCATGCGCTGTGGAGACGAACAAGCACAGAGACACTTTAACCGAAGGGATCAATATGGTAGTATCACGGGGCAAATTACCAGGCCACTTGAATCTCGGCGTCCCTTCTACCCACATTCCTCTGGCCCTCTCCATTGATCTCCTTTTTGCTGTTTTTGATGAGGCGCAGCACTGGTTCGATCTCCTTCAGCAGCTCGTTGTTCTCCTCCAGTCCGTTGCACAGGAGAGCCCCGCGGCCCCCATCCCTTATCAGCAGGGGGTCCTGGGTCTGCACGCCTCCCCTCTGCAGGAGGGACTGGGTGATGGACGGAGAGGACAGGTTCTCGATGGCCCTGAGCTGAGGCTCTTTGTTGACCTGCTGCTGGGGCTGCCCAGGGCCAAATGGGCTGAGAGGTGAGCAGTGCTCGTAGGACTTCGAGGGCGGGAAGGCGGGGCGCGTGACCCTCACTGTGCGTTGGCGGCCATCGCCAGACAGGGTGGTCTCCAGGTGGGTGGTGAAGCCCTCGGGCCCGCGGAGGATCAGCACGGCGTGGCTCTCAGGTGACACATTCTTCAGCGTCTCCAGGGCCCGCTCGTAAGACAGGTCCACCAGTGGCTTGTTGTTGACAGCCAAGACGATGTCGCCGACCTGCACCAGGCCGCACTCCTCTGCCGCGCCCCCACGGATGAGGTCAGACACGATGACGGGGGGCTTGGACACCCTCTGCTTCACCAGGAAGCCCAGACCGCCGACCTTCCTCTTGAAAAGGCGCACCGAGATGATGTTGGGCTGCAGCTGGCACACTGTGGGCTCTGACTCCTGCATGGCGCCTGTTGTGTGGTCGTGCGCGTGCTTGCTTGTGAGAATATGTGTCCCCAGGGATGTGTCTGAAAAGCAACAGAAGAAGAGGGAGGAGGGGAAAACAGCAGTTCTATTAGTTTCGGAGGAAATTACCTTGACTGCACAATTTGCTTACAGTGTGTTGATTCAACATAAGTCAAAGAGGGTATATGAGTCATTAAGTGTTTTCAGAAATGTAACATTAGGCAGATAATTAAGTTATGCATAACGTTGTCACGGACATGAAAAATCCATTATCCAGCTGATCATCCTTGCTCGTACCTCTGCGATCCTCAATATGAGCATCTTGGTGGCTACACACTGTATCAAACTTTAACGCCTCAAGGGCAAATACGAGCTTGGCTACAGCACATGAGACAAGAAGACCAACATGGAAAACGTTTCCTGTTTTCTCCAGGATAATTCAGTGGTTTTACTCGTTAAGCTATTTCAATCCTTTTGTTGAGTTATATTTCTAAGAGAAATATTGTACTTTAGACTGTACTGTGGTGAGTTATAGCAGATAATCATTTTAAAGGGACGCTATGTAACTCAGCTCTGAATGCCGTGCGCTCTCACACTGCACTCTTCATATCTCCGCCCCTCCATAACAGCCCAGTAAGTTGTTTAGATAGATAGATAGATAGATAGATAGATAGATAGATAGATAGATAGATAGATAGATGGATAGATGTTTTTCTGAACAGCAAGACGTAAAGAGGGAATGCCCTTGGATGTTCAAACTCAGAATTATTTTTTTTTTTAAGTATATTTTTTTGGCCTTTATTGAGCCTCTGTACATGGGATGCCAGCTCTACCAACTGAGGTACGTTTTAATGAGGTAAGAATACAAACACAAAAACATGTATTTTTCTCCATAACTGATAAACAAGAAGGTCTAAGAGGAAGATAAGGTCCCCAGAACACTGTTGGAAGCTAAAAAGGTGGCAGGGTTCGCCGAATACATAGAAGGTAAAACGATTTGAAACAGTATGTGTTGTTCGTTAAGGTCAGTTTTTATTCAGTCATGAAAACAAATACAATTTATTTATCAAGTTTGTTTAGGCAAAAAAAAAAAAAAAAACAGTCATTCCTCTGATTAAAATGTGTCTACCTAAAGCGACATAGTGCCCCCTTAATCAGAGAAACAAGAAACACACTGAGCCAGGAGCACAGCCTAACATCATAGGAGTGTGTAAGATTGCTACTTTTACTGTTGAGCGTCTCTTCCACCTCTGGTTTTCTCCAGGAGAACAGAAATGTTTTCCACAATCGTCGGCTACTTTAGGTCGCAAGGTCTCTGCTGGTTGGGCGACAGCCACCTCTTAAATCACGTAACGTAATTTATGGCGTGTCAAAAGAAAGAACTGCCTGGCATTTTGAGCACAGCCGCTACATCAGAGTCTGAACATTGGCATTTAAGGGCCCCAGGTAGAAAAATGTTGTGTGTAAACACAGGAATGTCTGCAAAGAATGACCACGAACTGTTATTCCAGTCAATTATTTGCTTTTAGGAGCGCCGCATGCAAATCGTGCGTCTTTTGCGCAGCTCTCGGGCAGATTGGACAAGTTTCGCAAGTTTTGCGAGAGTGAGGCACGCAGACCCAGCCGCTGCGTTGTTGTTTCTGCACTCGGAATGAACTTCACGAGTGGACACACGCTCTCTGGCGTCGTTCACCGGACGCGTTTCACCTCCGTTTGATGCAAACAACGACATGCACGCACGCAGAGAGAGAGAGAGAGAGAGAGAGAGAGAGAGAGAGAGAGAGAGAGAGAGAGAGAGCGCTGAAGCTGCTCTGTGCGTCTGGCGTTCCGCTGGAATATCAGCACCAAGGTCAGCGCTCTGAATGCCGCGCGCTCTAACACT